>CAVNZL010000142.1:3337500-3447500 GCA_963693355.1 Pontia daplidice
TTTGGTAACTTCTTTTAAACAGAAAATAAATTGATTTAATAGTAATCATAAAATCCGAAGAGATCGGACTCCATATTTAAATAATATGAAACGCCCGGACTGTGCTTATACCAATCTTACCGTGACAATTGACCAATGACACGCCAATATGCAGCCAACATTGATCACAAAATACTTACGTCATAATATTTATTAATATTAATGAAAATATTTACGTTTATTTGTAAAAATTAAGCAATTGTATAAGAATAAAATATACAAAAACTTTTTTAATTACAACACTAGTGATATATTTTTCTTTGAAGAAATTATTTTTTTATGCAAGTTTATTTTTAAAAAAAATCTAAATATTTTGTAGCGTTCTCTCCAACTCTACACTACTCTATGGGCGATTTCTAGAAAGTGCCGATTTAGGAAGGAAAACCAAATTTGGTTCTCGGAAGGTGATAGCAGAGTTAATTACAATTCCGCATGATCAAATAATTTGAAAACATTGAATTATCTATAAATAATAGGACTGCAGTATTATAAATTGTATTACGATTATAATAAAATGCTCCATATGAGTTGACAATATAATTTTTTGGTTGTCGAATTGTTATAATATTTCAGATTCTACTACAAATTAGTGCGTGCCAATATATAAGGCTTTCGACTTTTTCGATCTGACAGAGGAAGCGATCACATTTGAAATATATTAGCTTGTACACTAATTCTCTTGATGTGTTTAAATACAATGGAGTTTATTGTGATTATTCAAATCTTATGTATATAGTGATAATAATAAACTGTACGAAAGTGATGATATTGTTTTCGCACAGTGTGGAAAATGAAAACTTGCGTTAGTTAGATTTTTCAATTTTCCATGATTGGCCTAAACAATACAATCTAGTAAAATAGTGTGGACAGTTGTCAAAACTTTACTATATCAGCTATTTTAAACCGTGGTCGTGACAAAAACTGATTGCATTGTAAAAGTTAACGCAACAAGGCTTTCCTTTTACTTATTTTAAGTGATTTTAACTTCGAAATTATTTTTCAAAAGAAAATATATCCTGATATCTTATTTTTACATTTGCACATTGCTTGCATGAGAATAAATGATTATTATTTTGAACTATCATACCGTTCAGCCATTGCACCACTAACAATTGTTGTGGCGGTCGTTGCGAATGACAATTGAAAGAGAAAAGACGCGAAGACCGGCCCCATCAATGGGTCACCCACAGGTGGATCCAAGAGGAAGTCTCCCACTCCGATGAAAGGGTTTGATAGCACGCCTTGACCGAATGACAGGCCGTAGCCGAAGATCCAGTATGTTAGGCCTTTGAACACGAGAATAAGACTATTAACATACTATTAATATAACTTTTTTAAAGTTATTTTAAGGTTTTATGCTAACTTATCCGATATTTTTCAACAACTACCAATTACTGGCCAGACTGAAGGTTCCTTTCATTTCAATGATAAATAAAACATTTTTAACGTGTGTTAGAACTTAATGTTTTGTTACTATCACATTTGATAAATCTACCCCTAAGAAGATCAAATTGAGGATGCTGTGCACGATTACAAACATGTAAATTATATTGTTATTTAGTTAGACACAGTCACAAGACATATTTTCTGAAATTTAATAAGATATACCCACATGTCTTACTTGTGATACATTTCCTGATCATTACTAAGAAGTACCTATGTTTATATCTCACAAATATTCCCGATTGACTGTCTGGCTCCGGGTATCGAACATTAGACTCTAAGTTAGTCTTAAGCAAATCGCCATTGGAACCGGGACTATTAATATATATCTGAATGAAAGATATCATTTTTTTTGTCTAATTATATTAAGTATTATTTGTAGTGTATTTTTTTCATTATAAATTGCATAAGTTTAAATATATAAGCAGATAACATAATTAATTGTAAAGTACTGTGTGAAATTGGGAAATAGGTACTGACCTCCGAGGGAAATATCCGCAAGGTTCTTCATCATGATATTGGCTTCATTTTTGATGGAGACGCAGCCTGATTCCAACATTCCAAAACCTCGGGAAAAATTTTTTTGAAAATAAAAAAACTTCGGTGTAATAGAATCGATGATATTGCAAATTACACAATAAAGTAATAAAATGTCTATCATACTAAATTAATAATCCCACGATTTCGCTTGGTAACATTTGGAAATTAAATATATTTTAAAACTTTATTTCCCATTCTCACTCGAACTGGTGCTCCATACATTTTATTAAATTTTTCATACAGACACGCATAGGTCAGTCTTCCTGTATATTCTCTCTATATATAGTATTTATTATTTACATTATTCAATATTGAAAGAGTTTGCCCATACCTGGCAAACTCATAGTTGAAAAAGCCTCTTCAAAAGAAGAAAACATATTGCTTATTACATTTTTACCGTGATATAGCAATCGAAATATGTGTAATATGAGGGTATGGGTGTATGTGTGGATTGTGTATTATTAACAGATTAATTTAGTTTAATAAAATCTTCCATTTGGTCATATGGTAAAGGCATTTACCAGTCAGTAATAATTAGTTAGTAATTGATGAGACGTACGAGGATATATGTTCAGCAGAAAATTAACTGTAGATATAATTGATCCAATAATTAGATGTACTCAGTGTGTAAATGTCGATGCACAAATTGGAAACCATCGAGCGCATTCCAAACAATTCCAGCTGTGGTTTTTTTTTAGAAAAAATAATCATTCTCTAGTGCAGTATTCCAATAAACATAGGTTGTCAACTAATGTTAATATGAAAAAAGCAAAAGTAATTTAGTTTTTAAATTTCACACGTGCTCACACATTTGTCTACGAAAAATTCTAATTATTGGATTAGTTAACGCGCATTTATGTGGTTACATTATTGAAAAATCATTAAAATACTATTTTAAATCGTTTAAGTTATTCTAGTTATAAGAGACCGCTTAGTCGATTTGATTTTAAACGATTTTTATTAATATAATAAAATTATTTATTATATCGCAACCGTGGTCCAGCCATTATCATCGACAATCACCCGAAACTAGCTTATATTTGAGCATACAGGAACAGCTTATATTAGAACTTTTTCGCGTTTATATTAGAACTGTTATCATATGTATGGCCAAAATGCTACGATAATTCCGATCATGGGTCATTATTTTAATAATAATATTTTATTATGAAGGGAGTCATTGATTTTTATGAGTAGATTTTATTGTTTCGTATTTATTTAGTATTATATTGCATGAATTAGACTGCTGATTACGCAAATAGGAGCGCATTGATGTTCTATAGTTTTTAGTAGTACTTGCAATGTAGGCTACATGTATACTCTGTAGGCTCTGTACTTATTTATAATTTAACAAATAAACCCATAAATTACACATTAACACACAAATTATAGTGTCTCTTATATTTGGAAAAAACTTAATAAAATATTTATTAACAGCATTTGGTCAGTCACAAGTATTGCTAATAACATTTGCATAGAAGGTTATTTGAGAAGATTAAGTATATTAAAATGTGGCCTTATTAGATTTATTGTTTTCCTTAAAGAAATTTACAATTTAAGGATAAAAGTTATAAATTGTACGCCTTGAAATGTCGGAAAGAAATAAGGAAATTGTGGTGATTTTTTTTTAATTCTATTAAATTATGTCGGTATTTTTGATATTATGTCGAATTTAGCATTTTTTCTACATTAAAGACTACTAATATGCGTAAAAAAGGCGAAACTGTTATCTTACAATATAGCGGACGTTAAAGTGTTTAATAATATACATATTTATACACTTCTCGACATTGTGTTCGTTTCTTTTCAAGTGTTGGACCAGCGTTGCGTTTTATAAACTCATTATGTACGTGATGAAAAAAGTCTAAACATTTTTTTTTATAAAACAGGGGGCAAACGGGCTGGAAGCTCACCTGATGTTAAGCGACACCGCCGCCCATCGACACTCGCAATGCCAGAGACCCCAGTGCGTTGCCGGCCTCTAAGAAGCTTATACGCTCTTTTCTTGTCTTAACTCGAGTTATGAAATATACCAATATGAATTTCCACTCCTTTTTTATAATATCTATTATCTTATAAATAAAAAGTGAATAAAATTCACACGTACGCCAGATTACCATTAAAGAAACATGGTCCAATAACTTAAATTCCATTAATATTATGTTGGAAAAATCTAGCAAGAAAAATTCTAATATGTCTTATTGGTAGAATTATTTAATACAAACTTACCTGTTTGCATAGTAAATATTATAAACGCTGACGTTAAAATCCAATTTGTATCCTCCAAATCTATTTCGAAATTTTCTTGCAAACTGACCGTTGTATTCGTTAAATTCGGTGAACGGAGACCGATGTGTGGGAACGAATAATTTAGATCCATTTTTATCGGGAGAGCTTCCTATGAAAACTATTTCGCTTAAAATTGTAAACTGTTAAATGTATTTCGTTATCCCAATACACTAAGTACAATTCCTTGTAAGCACCATTAAAAATGATTTTTTATTTATATTTCTAATATATGTTTTATTCACTACACATGATTCGTGTAATCTCTGCCACAGAGCGGTTTAAAATGAATGAATTTAGTCCGTGACGTTATTACCGCAAATGCCATACGCCCATTGTCAAGAACAAAAATTTATTTCAACGCTTGAAATTTCCAATTAAATTAAAATGGCTTTGGTAAGACAGGATAAAGACGTAGGTACATTACCTTGTTACATTAATTTTATAATAAATCCGATTATTATATACTATGACGTATTATATCTAATATATAAAATTCTCATGTCACGGGGTTCGAACTTGAACTCCTCGGAAGCGGCTTGACCATCCATGAAACTTTGTGAGCGTATTGAGTAGGTCTGAGCATTGGCAAAATTATTTTTTAATCCCCCCTAAATGTTAGGGGTAGTCCACCCCTAAATTTTTTAATTTAATTTTTTTGACAAAATTTTTAGTTTCTATTTTTTTATGATACAACATATAAAAACAACAATCCTAAAATTTTACCTTTTACAATCAATCCAATTAAAATTGAAATCACATGACATTAACAACGTTTGCCGGGTCAGCTAGTTTATCTCTAACAATAATTGAATTTGGTTATTTGATCGTAATATAAAAATAATCTCTCACGTCTAGTATAATAGAACCTGCACTTGTCAAAATACTAAATTTTAATTGCATTTATTATTATCTACCGCGCGTTGATACCGTTTTTATGCGTGGGATATTCTTGTATATATTACGGCTATTATGTTTATTTAAATAAGTCTAAACTGGATTCATCACGGAAAAGATAAAATGAGGGCTATTTAAAAAACAATTAGTCATTAGTTTTTCACACTTAAGCAAATTTATAAAACATTGCTCCGGCATTGGCATGCAACATTTTTAGTTCAATAAAAAAAAGGAGTTGATCGTAGAGGGATAAAAATTTAGGGTTGTATGTATGCTGCATCATAGAAAAATAAAACATAAGAATTTTGTCAAAATAGAAAATTTTAGGTGTGGACCACGTTTAACATATAGGGGGATAAAAAATAGGCGTTTGCCGATTCTCAGGCCTACTGAATACGCGTTTAGAATTTCATAAAAATCGGTCGAGCCGTTTCGGAGGAGTTCAATATCGAGAACTTTATATATATGTTCGCATGGTTCGTTTTAAAAAAAAAAATAGCAAATACATTGTAATCAATGTAAGTTAAACTGTTTATTGGACCATCATAATGTGCGAAGGTGAAATAATATCTTTTGGCAATTACTTTTGTCATTTGTGCGGGTTTGTTTCCAAGGTTAATAGAATTTTTTATTACTTAATTATATATAGACAACCATTTTTTTATTGTTACTGGAGGACTATAACACTAATATAATACGAAAATCTCTGGTGAAAAGATAGAAACTTTTAAGCGTTAATCTATTCTAAAATATATTAATTTTATTAATACTCTTGAATACTGAGTCGAATTGTTGAGTTGACTATTTATATTAAGCCAAATATTATGAAGCATCTTGTTTCTTTTCTTCAGTCTTTCAAAAAAGGCGGCAAAAGTATGTTTGGTGAATTATGATGTCAATCGAAATTACAAAACATGGTATTTGGTCTAGACCAGTGTTTTTCACCTTTTTCATGATGCGACCCCCTGGTAAATGAGTATCGTGTCAGGTCAAAATTAGAAAGCCCCCCCCTTGGCCTTCGGTTTTTTATGGTATGTAGGTCTAGTAAGATAATTAACAATTTTGCTTTAATTTTGTGAATTTTTTACTAAAGACCCAGTTTTTAACAGCTACCCCCATTTTTCGACCTCTGGCGAACCCCTTAGACCCAAAGGTTGAAAAACTCATAGACGAATGGCTGAATAAATTTGTGAATTTACCAGGAAGTAACAGCTATACACAAAGTCTACTAAATAACAAAATAAACTACTAAATAAAAATTATGGAACCTCCACCATCTACAGACAGTTTTTTTAAGCAAAAATAATTTGTCTTCAACTGTTTGTGCGGTTCAATCACAGATGGCACTGTGACTTGTCATAACCAAGTAACAAGCTTCCTCTACTGCCCGCTAGAGGGCAACACTAATTTGTGTAAACAATTTTTTTTTGTGTTCTATAAATTAAAATTCTATTAATCGGAGAAGGAAGCGTTCATATAACGTGAAATACTGTGATGAATTAACAGGAAATTAATAATGACTTATAAAATTGTCATTAAAACCGCGCATTCGAATCTACAAACTGTATTATACATGTATTTTTTCATTGGAATATATAGCACTTAATTGGTCGGTGAATTTGTTGAACATGCAAAACAAAGTAATTTGAAGTGTTAACTTCAAGTACGTATTTAAAAGGACGATTTCTGTGGAGCTCCAGGCTCACCATATTGTGGTCCACATGACCCGAATCCATTTAATATTATTTTTCGTTTTGTCCATATTCAATCTCTACATCTATCATTTTGCATGTTCCGCTATTACTTTATGTAACCACCCATGAGCGTAGAACTCCAGTGAGCCAAGATGGAAGTAAGGAAAAACTTTTTGTTCGCACCGTGACAGAACTCCGCGATCCGCGCTAAATTCTTGACAGTCTTAGTTTTAATTAATTGAATCAGGCGTTACATTGCGGAAGTCCATAGTTCAAAATCCCAATAGACCAGTATGAAAGCAGTACTCCGCGAAAAACCCACAACCACTCGACGCACGTTTCATCATCGACGGAGCATCATCAGATGTTGCCTCTACGAACAGCGTTCGATGAGACACTCATCAAGTGTTACTAGGCGGAGTACTGCTTTCATACTGGTCTATTGGGATTTTGAATCTTAGTTTTACTTTTATTCTATTAATTAAATTCTAAGTAAATCTCTAGAAATAGATCTTATCCGCGCAAACTAATTAAATCAATGATGAAAAAGTGTTTATAAAAAAAGTATCATTTAACAATTATTATATAACAATTATTATTAAAAATACAATGAATTATTATTATTTTACCAAAAATTGTGTTTCATAGCTTGTTAATTGAGAAATTACTTTTTAGTCTATAGCCACATCAATGGATTCGGACCTCTACTACAGATGATAATTAAAAAATAATAGTAGGTATTCTAAGTATCACCCCATTAAGATGTATGTCCTTGAACGTGAATAGACTCAATTGTCAGAAGGAAAACAATATGATTTATAGGAATACCGAGGAATGGAAACCTACGGAACGTCAAACGAAAAGAAGATGAAGAATTATCAATGTACGGATAATCCATAAAACACTTATAAGTTATAATATGGTGACCGGCAGTCTCAAATTTCAACGACAATGCTCACTAATTCCTATAAACAAATGATTTAATTAGCCTTTTCTTCAGAGTAAAAGTGCTTATAAGAGTATAAGTGTTGATAGCGCTAAATCCATTGTTTTACTATTATTGCGTCAAATCCCTGGTCACCTTCAATGAAGACAACATTTGATACTCACGGTGGGCGAGCGACGCAGCTTTCAATGCTTTTAAAGTTTAAAAAAACATTGATGCTGTGATAGGGAAAAACATATTTTCGTCACGGCTCCTCGCTACCAGATTTTTATTCTAGAGAACTCAACATTTGTAAAATTAATACTTTAAATGATAAACAGAATATATATAGCAATCTAGTTATACAGTCACATGACATATATCCTAATTTTGAATAAGAAACAAGTATTCTCAAGAACACTACTGACGGGCTATCTACCTCCAAGTCTCAAGTAGTAGATAATAAGTTAGTCTTAACCTTTGTAACCGTAACAATTAAATATTAATTTGAAATATTAAATATTCGTCAAAGCGCTTCATGCCGACCTCGCGCTTTTTCTATCTATTAAACACTGAGTCGTTATTAGTTTACAGTATCAAGCCGACAATTGAAATGTGAAGATTGCAAAAAACCCTTACGACAAATGTGATTTTTTTCGTCGAATCGCGAGTATCGTCGTATACAAAGTTTTTGTTGTCAAACCGCCACAATTAAATAGAAAATAAAATAAATTAGGCTAATTATGGAATTTATCCAGAAAATGGTTTAAGAGTCCTAAATGTGTTATAAGTTTAGTTTAAACTCCGCTGTAGTCACTAATTGTATAAACAAATGAAAAATCCAAAGATATAATTGCTTTCTGTAATTGCGTCTAATAAATAAATAACACTTTTATAACCCTAGGTACTAACATAGTAATAAAAACCGTTTAAAAAAGGTTTTTTTTTCGTAAACCACAAGAGATGTTTTCAATTTGTGGTCCACAGAAAAACACACTTTATCCCCTACAAAATGAAGTTTATAACAGTACACCGCATTTTTTTACGTTTTCCTATACAAAATAAGGCTTATAATCCTATATAACAACTGTTTTTCATTGAACAATGTACCCTAGTGACATCAAAATAAAGAACACATTTACCTGCAGAAATAACTGTGAAATTAAGTCATCCAACGTAAAATATACCCTAAGACCAACGAATAAAGTATAAATTATGAAAACGTCTACACCAGCCTCCCCCACATACAGGCGTGGCCACCTCATCTCAGACCAAGTCACTCAGCATCAGTCGTTCGGAAATCAGTGATCAATTCGTGTTGTGCGTGAAAAATGGATTCCGAAACGAAACAAACCAAAATCCCTCCGAAGAACTTCTCGATCGAATCTATTGTGGGCATAGATCGACGCTCCCCGGAAATTGATATTGAGAACAATATAGACTTCAACGATGAGGATAAGAAAATCGGATATTACTTCCAAAACCGTGTACCGAATTTCCCGTTCTTCATGTATGAGAAGAGAAATGAGTTCCAGGGGGATGATTTGAAGAGGGCCAGCCCTGGCAGCGTGAGGAGCGAGGTTGATAGCGACGGCGCAGACGAGAGACCACACGGTGAGAATACTATTTACTTAGATTACCCACAATCTGATATACAATAACAAAGAAAACAGATACGACTACTAAGCGCAAAAATTGTTTGGAGTTTTTCCTTTTTAACGTAATATAACATATATACCGGTAGAGTATCAACAAACTAGAATAAATGACTTCTTTGAATTTCACCTATTAAGAAAAAATAACAGTAAATTTCGATTCGGCATTATTGATAAAGACGTTATAATTAATAAAAACTGAAATAAGGCTTTGTTAAATAAAATTTTGATTCGCATCAAATATTTTACTTAGTCCCGATTTTCAACAAATCAAATTTATTATTATGTATATTTTTATCATCGATACATATTGAAACTACTTGGGGTTGGATTTTTATAAATGACACCTTAAACTTCTATTATAATTTCATTAAACTGTTTACCTGACATTTGAGAAATTTAACAGGACATTAGTCTGGCAGTAAAGCAATAAAACGAGGTCCTCATTATTTTTATTGCTAAACGGAACTTTAGTCACTTTGTGAGTTCCGACGGCCGCCATAGGCAATTTAAATCTTCAAAGCCAATCTGTGTAAAGCGGCTTGGTGGTCACTAATTCAGTGAATAAAACTTACTTTCGTTATTTACAATATAATACAACATATTTACAATCACGCACAAATTTACAATTCAAATAAAATACTATTAAATACTTTTAAAACATACAAAGTAATGTCCACGAAAAATTAATATATTACAATTCTTTTCTTCTCTAATCTGACAGACGCTGGCGATCGTCATTTTTTTATTCACATGCCAGTACTTAAAAAGAGGTTTTATTTACACAATATTAACAAACGGCGATGCGCCGCTATATGTGTAAGAACCGTAGATATCATACTTTTATGATTTTATCTATGGTTTTACCAATCTATTGGATTAAATACCAAACAAACTGTTTTGGCTGTCCTTTTTTTGCGTATTTTAAGTATAGGTATGTGAGATTTTATATAGACCTTTATCGATACGACTAGAAATTTACTAAGTTTTCATATTAAAGCTTTTTTATTAACAGCTAACTATAGATATTAAATCAATATAAACATTTATGAACAGATAATAAAGAATTTGACAAGTGCAAAGGGTCACCCTTGTTTATTTGAATATATTGCAAAATATTTGTATCATAACAATATTAAAGGGTGTCACCCTCTGCTTATTATATTGTAAATTACCATATGATCCATAACAAATGTTAAATTTCGATAATTTAATACGCTGATCATGTTTAACAAATGATTATTGCTAAACAACTAAACAAGGTTAAATAACTTCCGCTGGTACAAATTTGCTTATTAATTTTGGACCAAAAATTACATAAATTACTTCTGATAATATTTATGAATGTAACAATAACTTCAGAGTTATAATTCAAGTCTTCACAATAAAATTATTCGAAATGTAATATGAAGTGGCATTCGACAGATACAAAATTTAAACAATAAACACTTCATGGTTTAATTTTGACAAATTATTCTCCGCACCTACCGCGAACAGTAGCAATCGTTGTCCGATCTATTGTTTCAAAATAATACCGAGTTTGGACACTGACAGTTTCGACGCAGCGTGACATTTCACAAATTTACCGCCAAAACAATGGCTACAGACAATGCACATCTTCCAATATTGCCATACAATTGTTTTGCTCAATTATAGACTGGTGTATTGTGGTGGAAATTTCTCTTTTATTACCGTTTAGTTTTGGGTAAATATTTGGTTTTATTGCTTCCATATTTCGGTGGAAAGGTTTTACAACTTTACGGTTAGTTTCATTACAATGTAATGCTACAAAACAGAACGAATAGGTACCTACTGACGTTTATTACGTTGAAATTCAGTAACGCTTCCTCTAAATTCTTAAAATATTATCTAAGCTTGGAGTTATATAAATAAATTTAACAATTTAAAGAACATCAGTAGCTTGCTTAGATTAGATTGGCTGGCAGGCTGATAACATGAGCATAAACATGTACCTACTGTATTTTTGAAATTTTGATTTATCAGCGGATTGGACGGCAGCGTGTGTACAGTTACTAATAAAAAAGCTAACTTGATTTGAACTAAAATGTTTTATTTACAGTTATTACAAAAAATAAAGAGTTTTACATATAGTTCTCATATCTAGAGAAAAACATAGATTCCTTCAAGACAAGCGGCGGGAAAAATGTCTATTGACATCTTCACAGAATATCAACGTTGCGTTCAGAAATTTTTACTGTACAGTTCGTCAGAATTTTTATATAAAAAAAAATTTTATTAAACTATTTCTTTCAAACTAATATTTATATTATATGCGTATGTGCATCATACCACATATTTTTTATAGCGCATAGCCTGTTGTAAAAGTACTCTGTTAATCTGTGTACACTACTTTATAGTATCTGTTATAGAGAATCAAAGCGTTGTTAGTCGTATTTATCAGCGAGGTGTTATATCGTATTAATAAAGTTACCGAGCAATAACGCGCCATGATACTAACACAGCCGTGATTAAATTGTAAGGATAATGGTACACTGAGCGCTATAGTCATGTGTCTGTATTCTATACAGAAACATAAAGTATCAAGGTTCTATATTTGGGAGTAATCTATTATTGCTCAGATGTAAGATTATTCTTATCAATATTTTATGACTTTTACTCTTATATGTTCAAAGAGTACAAGATTTACGATATGTTAAGTGAACAATACTTATAGAGTTTATTTAAACGATTGAATGCGAGTTTCATTAAGAAATTGTATGTTACGATAAGAGTATTTAATTATATATTATTAAATTTTTATAACTGTACCACCAGCCTAACAAAGTTGTTAAATAAGCTTCTGAAGCTCATGAGTGAAAGAGACAAAGCGTGCCCCGCCCTGATTGGTGGGGAGAAAAACGTTCAACCTTATTGGTTGGCGCATTATGGATTTTTAGTACAAGGCGTTCCACATTCAAATATCGATAAAACGTTGACTTTGACAGTTCACTTTTTCCGCGCCTCTCCCGACTTTCGGGAAAAATCAATTGACAGATAACATCTTACGCGCCTTTTTCGTTTTGTTTTTTGTAATGGAGCCGCTTAATTACGGCATGGATGCCAGGTTAAGGGGATTATCTGTGGATATAATGTCGAAATCTCATACATTTAGCGACATACAAAATACACCGCCATCCTCGCCAAAGAGTAAAGGTATGTTTTTTTGGTTTCAATAATTTCTAATTGAGAACCTAATGTTCAAAGACTGTGCCACAGATTATACCAATATTGACGAATATCGAAATTCAGCTACATTGTTAAGTGCGAATTAGGTTGCGTATCCAATTTTCCGTATAGTACGGTTTAATTTTTTATTAATCGTGCTGTGGTTTACACGAAGTTTTGTTAGATATATTGACAATATACAACTACTACTATAGTTGATATAATCACTACCTCAGCCAGCCAGGAATTTTTGTTCGTGGTAAATTTCTATCTATCTATGGTTTCTTTGTATAATTCTTGCTAAATCTATTACGATGTATGCTCGAAATAACTTTGAATAACTTCGATTATCATAAGGTAGATACATTTTTTTTGTCAAACGACCGCATAACATTGTCACTATTTCACAAAGTAAACTTAACAACACTTATTACGATCCGTAATTATAAGTGCCGTTATTTTGTCAAAGCCGCCGCCAGGACAATTGTCTCCATTGTTTCATTACTAAAATCATTTTGTACCCATTCTATAAGAGATAAGGCTTATTTTACTAATTTGATTTTAACAATTAGCAGCGACTATTTGAGGTGTTTATCGTTCGCCGACGAATTTGCATTTGGATCATTGTTTTATTTACCGTTAGGATAGTAAACGTTTATTAGTTTTTATATCCCTTTTAACATTAATTACGCACGTTTACCTAATTGACCACGCAGCTGTCACAGAATCCTTGTCTATGGTCACTTCCCGCCACAGATTGACAAGTTGCCATTTTTAATTACACGTCACATGGGGTAATAGGTTGTTCGTCTTGTCAATTGGGCTTTAACTGATTGTGTTTTTATTGCCAGCTCCCTACAGAGATATTTATCTCCATTACAGTGTTGCCGACTAGTAGATACGGATTTTATTATGAAAATTGGTTTAGGGGAGCGTGCCGAGGGATGACACTGGATAATTGGCTGTGTATTGGATAATTGTTCGCTATCGTCTGTCTAAATTGTTTTAATTCCTTCGGGGATTACATTTTTTAATTAATCAATCTTCTAAGATACGGTTTGCTGTTTGTAGAGATTTTATGAGTGTGATAACATCAATTCTAGTTTAACAAGTTTCACAAAAACAAAAATTAAACCACAGAAAATATAAGTCCGTTCTTTATAGACGTCAGACTTAATTTACAATAGTTTCGCTTAATTCACGTCCTTTATGTCCTATATAACAAAAAGTATTCAACTGGAAATACAAACTGGATCAATCATTCGTAAACACATTAGCGTAAACGCACAATTAATACCAATTCGCAACGTAATAGCCCTTGTAATATCGATGCATCAGTTACTATCGATATCTCACCCTCGCCACGCGTCACTAATTGATCGGCCATTGTTCATGCGTTTATTGTCTATGATACCGGTGATGGGATTCGAATTTCGAATCCGTTACGCGTTTCATTTCTGTTTTGATCTTTTGTCTTTGTTTTAAATATTTAAAGCGGGAAATTTAATTGGGTTTGGCAATTGACTCGTATGATATAATTTGATTATTATATACGTGATGTTAAGACGTGTCCTATTTGTTATCGCTTAAGTGATATTTTGTCTATATATAGTCACAATAATTGTTTGTAAAAATAATGTCTTCATTATTATGGTATGATTCAATAATGTGTGTGTGTTAATTTTTTTAAACAAATCAAACCTCCTCGGTGGGCGACTAGTTTACTAAAGACTTAAAATACTAGCTGAGCTGGCAAATGTTGTTTTTCATAATCGAAAGCATTTTAAGGTTCAATAAAAATAAATCGCTTTAAATTTACGTTAATAAATTTGTAATCGAAACCGTTTTATACAATAAAGTAATCTTTACAAATTCATACTTAAAATTCTAGCTATCTAAAGAACAAAAATTATTTGATCGTAGAGGGACAAATGATTAAGAGTAATATCAGATTTTTTATTCAGTCATATCAAAATAAGAAGACTAGCTAACCGTTTTAACAATATTATTAATATCTACTAATTCAGTCAAAAAATATTAAAACTAAAAGCGACCGCTACTTATCGTATTACGAAAGAATGTGTCATTTTAAATTTTACGACTGTCAGTTGACTTTGACAATTAGCGTGTTTCGAAACAATGTTCGAGGTTTACGAAATTGTGTAAATGGTGCATGAGCAAATAACATTCAATACGATATATAATTTTCTTCAAAACACATGATACAACGGACTCTTGTCAATATTTTTACATCACATCTGGCGCGCTTAAAGAAGACATATTCTATTCGTCACCGACAAAATTAGTTTACAATTTGAAAACAACTTGAGTGCTGCGTCGCCATGTAAATTAAAAAAAACACATGTCATTTGAAAACGGAAGCAACACGGAAGCTCTATGACACACGCCATAAATACAGCTGTTAATATCTTTTTAAGGATAGTCTGTGCTTTTTTCAAAGGAAACGCGGCTAGACTCATGCAAATTGACACTTGAGTGCTGTCGCCACCCAGCATGGGAATGACTTAAGTGGTTGCCGCTAATACAAATTAAAAAAATTAACGTCGCTTGCAACCACTTGAACCCAATAAATGTTTCATAACGAGCCTCATTTATTTGCCGTTTAGTTTTTAAATATTGTACTCGTGTGACATCTTTAAAGGATACACTACATATTGGACGCGTTCAATACATACTACAATGACGGGCATAAGTAATTTATGACTTTATAAGTCAATTCAAACGGAAATAATGGAACGTCTTCATCACGAGCATAGACAATAGACTTGAAAGCATTACATTTAGCGGCGTGTTAATACGCGCCCTTTTTAAATTTAGAACCACTTCAGCGACTAATCAGATTTGTAAAGTAAAATCTTTTTGAACGCCGATATCGGTACTCTTTGAACTCATGGGAAAATATTTAATTAGAAAATAGCTTATTTGTGTTTGTTTTGTGTTAATGTATTCCTTTTGAAAGGTAAGGCAATTAGCACCTGCCGGCTTCTGGTAAAAGCGAGTTTTTATGATAAGTCAATTGTGAATTCGGTTAGTCATTAGTGGTATGAGTGTTTCGATCCACCTGGTGTGATGTTTGCAATAAACAATCATTATTAGCTGAATCGATAGATTTTTAATGCTCTCTTGTGTTCCATTTTCAAATAACCGATGCATCAACGCAGATCCAAATTTTTTCTTCACTGACTTGACAGTTCCGCGTTTGAAATTCAAACGGCAGCCACAGATACCATTCCATTTAGTACAAGTAGCGATGTCTAGACAAGGGTCATTTAGATAACGCGTGACTTATATAAAAGGTGCCGGCTAAGTACTACTTACAACCCTTTGCATCTTGAGCGTCTTTACGCATTATTATTATTAATTACTCTGTATATTTTAAGAAGTGATGCCAGCGTTCAATGGACATTAGCTACGCACTTGGTTATTACAATATTACTGCATCCTAACGTCTAATAAATGTGAAAGAAAACTTGCTAATTTTAACATTAATAATGATCAAAAATACATTTTTGTTTTTGTTTGTTACAGAATCATTGAGTCCTCAATCAGAGCAGATGACAAATTCGTCGTCCGCGCCAGATCCCAACATAAGGTAAATATATATTTCTGAAATCCTTACGTTATAGTTGCGTCAAAATTGCCTATTAAAACCTCCTTTCAACCCTCAAAGAGTTTGAATAAACCTCAGTGTTATTTTCATAGGAGATACCGCACAGCGTTCACCAGAGAACAGTTGGCACGCTTGGAAAAGGAATTCATGAAGGAAAATTACGTGTCAAGGCCGAGGCGGTGTGAATTGGCAGCTCAGTTACAATTACCAGAATCTACTATTAAGGTATTTACATAATCATATCTATTATGTATACACCAGGTCTCCATAAATGGCAACACTTAGCATATAATTTTGATCGTCTGGCACATACATAAAAAAAAATTCTAATATTGAAAACTCGGTACTTAGTCAAAACATTAAAAGTTTCGACGGAATTAACAAAATAAAACTAGCTGCGTTCACATTAAAACTATAAATTGATTATTTTCAACTGCGTAATATGGAATGTGCTAATTGGCTATTAGAACCATTGAGTTTGATATTGCGAATCTATTATGGTTTGAGTAAAGACATCTTGTACGGTGACGCTTCCAATTTGATATTGTCTGTGTAGACTTTATCAGTCTATAATAAAGTCAAATAAAAGGTTTTATATTGATAAGTAAATTATATTACGTAACTTTAACGTAAACACAGCAAACTTATCTTGACGAAATTTAAACAATATAAAACGGTAAAGTTGTGTTACTTGTATATAAACACAATATTTCTGTAAGAGGTTCATTAAGCGAACAAACAAAGATTTTAAAGCGAAATTCGCAATTAGCAGCCATTTTGAAATTTGCGCGCGCAAATGGCGCGCCTTCTGCAAGCATCATAGACAAGATTATTGCTTTTTACAGTACGGTAACGTAATAAAATGTACACGCTGAGGTTTAAGCAAATTTTAGGGTTGCCAATGCTTTTGTTGAAATAATATTTACGCGTAGGTATAAGTTTTGTGTAGGAAGCTTACCATATATGAATTTAAAAACTCGCTAATTAAAAACACAAAGTTCAAAATGCTAAATTTTATCTCAAAACATTCATTAATACAAAACGTTCATTCAAATTCTTTCCAGATAATCGTAGTTTTATGACAAATAAAACTGTGTATGGCCAACCATAGATTACACCGCAATAAAAGCCCATCACAATAAACAAATAGTTTACACATCAAATAGTAGCCGCTCTTTATTCGTTTTTAATTTTTTAATTGGTACCATCGTGAACAAACATTTTTATATTAAGAAAATTTTCATAGCTTGACTTATGAATACCACAGATAATTTCTAAAGTTGAAATTGTTCGAAATTTAAAAATAAGTGTTACTATCTGTATCTATACATTTGATTATTCCATTAACGTCAGGCTAACAGATAAGAAATTGCGTTCTCGACTGTGACCGTTTATTGCCTACGAGTGTTTATAATGATTTGACTTTATAAAAGAGTTTCTTTACGAATTAATGTTGATTAGCATTGTATGGCTACTGAATAATTCGGTCGGTTTTCAACAAATTAGCGTCGGTGTAAAATTTGAATGGCGTCATAAAACACATGTATATCATTTGGGATTTCTTTTTGGACGTGGTAATTGTGATTAGCGCGTCATTTCAACTGAGAAATATTTAAATTGGCGTACGTTTTGAACTTATCAATTTTATAGTTTAATTATGTTGGTATAATGATTATAAATATTATGAAAAATTGCGTAGCAAAATATTCGGTACATTTTTTATCACAGGACAAGTGAAACTTATTTCGCTCCATCTGTAGATATGTATATATGTGTGTGTAAATATATACATACATACAGTACATATACATAAACAAAATTTCTACATATATTTAAATCTATTTTATATATTCATTGGTAAATTAGTATTCTAGAATAGAATTTTAATTATTTTATGTCACGCGTTAGCCAGCTTTTTCCCCAATACAAGCGTTTTAACTTCAAAAGCTAAATAAAGCTATTTAAAGTGTATAGTGTTTGTGTAGAAACAATTTAGCCTGTTACCAGGTCAATATCTGGCCATTATTGGCGTATGAGCGCTCGGAGCGCTTCAATTAGAGCTGTCATAATTTCCATCAAGAACACGGTGGTGCTAATTCGCAGAAATCATGTTACAAATGTCTTGCTACCAACTCAATTCACACTTAACGGTGGCCGAAACGAGAAATTTTCATAGTCTCGGAATATTTGGGTTAGATGAGCTTGTACGTAGTTCTGTTACAAATTTACACACTTCAAAATAATATTTAGTAGTGTTTCTTCGTTACTATATGAAAAACACTGTTAAATATATTAAGATATACAAAAAATATATTGTATTTAATATCCGTAGTAAATATAAAAATATAAAATGTACAATAATTTTTTTAAAATAGGGGCTAAAGAAACCAATGTTTGATACTCTACTGTTTGCGTGGCCGGCCCTTAAGTATGCACTCATATACTGAATTAATACGAGGAATGCGTTAAAGTTTATATCATAATTAATCAAAATATGTTAGAACTTAGACTTACTTACTTTAATAATGAGAATATTTGCTTTTCGGAAACTAACCGTAGATGTCTCTTCCAGGTGTGGTTCCAAAACCGCCGGATGAAAGACAAGCGTCAACGCATAGCAGTCGCGTGGCCCTACGCAGCCGTCTACAGTGACCCAGCCTTCGCAGCATCTATCCTCCAGGCAGCTGCATCATCAGTAGGCCTCCCTTACGGCTACCCGTCAGCCCCAATGATCCCCCCTTTCCACAACCCGCAACTTTTACCGTCGGGTTACCCATACCCATACCCCTACCCGCGATACCCGTACATACCACCAACCCCACCATCCCCAGTCAACCCCGAAGGGTCCGTGAGACCCGGCTACTCGAATTATAATATTAACGTCGAAAAGTAATTTGGAATACCATTTATGAGTGTCAAAGGACAGGTAACAGATGATTTAATCGTGTCGTTATATTTTCGATGCGTTTATCGATAATTACAGCTGTTTTAATATTATCCACCTCATTTCGCGAGTGTAAATAAAACTTTAAAATTAAACTTAAACATAACATTTACTTCTACATTTTCGTCGCGTTTGCGTTGGAGGTTTTTTCATGTGTCAATTGAATTTGTAATTCCAAAATCGATGGTACATTTAGGCGAGAAAACCACTCGGGTATGCCGCACCCAGAGGTTGTACGTATGTAAATAACAATAGCTTAGGTAATTTATTTAAAAAAGACATATTCATTCCAATATGTACAAAATTAGTTAATTTCTTAAGATAAGAACCAAAGTGTATATTTAGTGCAATATTGTTGAAGTCGGAACTCAGTTGTATGTGCGCCAAGAACTACTCTTGTAGTGGTTAACTAAAACGAACTTGCGTCACAGACTACTATTTTAGTGGTTATAATATTGTCTTTTATTAACATAACTGTTACTCATTTAAAGAAAAACACTTTATTAACGTATTTTTGCAAAACTTAAATATATTTTACATTACTTTAAATTTTTCCGACTTTTTTCAATAAAGTGTTTTTCTTTATTTTGTGGTTGTTTTTACGTATTTGAAATCAGTGGTTAAATAGAGTTAATAAATGTACTATATTAATAAGTGATATTTGTAAATTGGAACGAACATTGCGGCTTTTAGTACGGTTTTAAATAGTGCCAAAATTAGTAAGTGGTGGCTCGATTATTAGAAAAATATATCGAAAACTTTGAAATGTCATCTATAATGATTAAATGTATAATATTTGTAAATTTCTAAGTGTTCATAGGACTTATTTTATTTTAGATTAAGATGTAAAAAATAATTTTAAAAGACAAATATAAGAGGTTATATATACTACTGCTTTTCATTCATTTACAATTATCCAATTAACCTTTGTCATATATCAATATATGTTGCCTACGATTGTCGCTAACTGAAGCTTTAAGCTCAGAGATGGCGGCGTATGTTTCAAATATAACTTCATTTTACATTTGTAGGTATAAGCGTTATCGTAAGCGTAATCAGATCTGAACTAAACAACTCGCTATTTTTCCCGCCTTAATTGTTTTTGGCTTCTTACTCTATGAATTCAACTATGTCTTCCTATCGGAAAATGTCCGTCGAAGTTAATTATAAATACCTAAGTTTTAAAAACACAAAAGCCTTTATTATTCATTTATATGTAGTCACTATATTGAGTTAAGATTTGAAGTTTCGTTAATATTTAATATGTGATTCTGCCAAGCACAATAATTAAATTATACAAGTCCTTTACAAAGTGATTAAGGGTATAACAATAAAAACAAAAGAAAGCAAATGAGACGAAAGGCTAATTATTTTCCTTTTAAGAAAAATTATCTTTGCCTGAGAAAAGTGTCCCAAAGTCAAAGTGATCGTAGCGGAATCAAGATTATTCATCAAATATATAAAATATTATGTACAGTACAGAATCTCACTTTTTTTTAAAAACTCTAAAATTCCTGAAGAGTTTAAGATGATTTCTGAACGAATCTTGTGTTCTGTGTAAATTCGCCTCTATAACATCACTGTATAGGAGCTGAGCATCTTTTAATATTGTAAACAGATATTCACACACACACACACACACTTTACATCGTTATACAGCTAATTATTTTATAGTTGTAATAAAGTTAATGGTAATTAAAAAATAGGCTGTTTGTCTTTCTGAACATAAATACATTTATTTTAGAACAAAATATACACTATACACAACAATCATAAAATAGAAATAACTGAAAGAAAATAACATTAAAAGCAGTTTTAAAACAAAAGTTAATAAATTATTGTACAGAAATATTGAAAAAACCAAATTGACATGTCTCTATGTCTTACTTAAGAAATGTTTAAAGAGGTTATCTTTATACAGTTATAAAGTGTGTCTGAAATAGCGATTATAGCATAACCATTTCAAAAGCACAAGAAAGAAGCTATATAAGCGAGGAATCAGGTAGGTTCGCGTAAGCCGGTAAGTCCGCAAGTTAATAAAGGACACATTTATTACTCAACGTGACGCGTGCTTTATTACGCTGCGCACATTATGTCGGACTTATTGGCGAAGGCCGCTAGCACATTTATTGGAACAGTTTGTGGTTCAGTGAATGGTGTGTTAAAATCAGTTCCCGCGGTTTGTTTAGAAACATACCTCTGTTTGAGGTGTGAAATTTTATTACAAAAAGCATATTACACTGTTAATAAGATAATTTATATTTTAAAGATGATATTTAGAAGATAATTTGTAATATTAAGTAATTTTAATTGTTTGTAGTTATGAATTTAAATGTAATGTAATGTCTACTAGTAGAAGTGTACTCATAGTTTGCCAAGGCATGGTAGAATAGTTATGCACTTTGTTATACCTTTGTTAGGACCTTGTTTTTCTTGTACCCATATAAACAAATAAATGATTTAAATGTAGGTTATTCCGATGTAGAGTTAATTTTTAATAAATTCAAAATTTAGTTTCATTAAAACATTTGAGTGTATGCCATAACCTAATGTGACATTCTGGATATTAAGAAGGCTCGGCTTTGCTTCATTCATATAAAACCTCTTTGTTATCACATGTCGTACCAAAGAGGTTTTCAACCTTTTTCGCTGTGATACTAGAAGTTGATCGTCAAATATAGTTATAACAAATAGAAGTAATTTATCTCAGCTACGATGGAGAAATAATAAATGATAAGCGCATAGGGGTTGTTTTTATGTAGAGTGACTATGCTTTCTCATATTAAAGGAATTCTGTTATCAAAAATAAACCAAATTTAGTTTTGACACTTGGAATGACACCATTTTTTTTAATGGACACCTTTTTAATGAGTTATTTAAATCAGTGATCGCATGAATATGACAACTTTGTTTGTAGTAAAATGGAGGTTTTTTTCTGACGTTGTTAATTATGGCCAAGGTTAGTATGTTCAAGACAACTAATTTTATAATTCAAATCAATACGCAAAATCGTCTTGACTCTTGAAACGCCGATTCCAGGAAATTAATCGAAGCAATAGAAATCTAATTACCAAAAAGAAAACGTTTTGCACATGAGAATCCTGTCATTGTTATATTTAATTTGTATTGTACTGTTATATTTAAAATGAAAATATCATTCAGTTGTTATTTTTAAATTCTATATAATAAGTAATAAAATAATGAATTGAATTGAAAATTGTATGAATGTAATGAATTTGTAACAAACAAACTCAATATTAATATTCGTAATATCGAAGTCGTTTAACATTTTTTTTTTATAAAACAGAGGACAATCAGGCAGGAGGCTCACCTGAATTAAAGTGATATTGCAGCCCAAGAACTCCCTCAATGCTGGATATCTTGCAATTACGCTGCCGCTCTTTTAGATGACGATTCGCCATTTCTTGAAGGACCTAAATCGTATTGAATCGGACTGCTTCTATTAACTTCCAAAATAATCAATGCAATACCTAATATTGTCTTTTATTGATATTTATATACACGATACAACACTTTATTAACGGAATTAAGTCATGTATTATTGCAAAATTTTAGTATATTACATTATTTTAAATTTTTCCGACGTTTCGCGTGCTTTACAGCGTGCGCGGTCACGGTAGACTAAAGACAAAAGGTGTTAATTGTCAAAATAAATGTCACAGCTGCAGATAGGTTATGTGTAATCTATATTTTTTGCCCCGGAGTTGGTTTTTTAGTCGATACAACTACGGGGCAATAATATATTGATACACATGGGTTACGGACAAAAAAATAGCATTATCAGCGAATATTTGTGCTTTCACCAGCAAATTCATATTCTCATGAATTTTACGACATCGCAAACTTCCAAATAATTAGTGACCAGTCGTAAAATAACGAGACAGATCAGCAAAATGCCTTTCTGTTTGTTGTAAATTGCGCTGGGTATAGTCAGTAATAACATTATATATGGACGCGCGATAAGGGCTAATAAATGATAAGGGAATTGCTTGGGGTGGCCACGCTCTCCGGAAATGTTGAAAATCATAGACAATAGTGACATACAAGTGTGGCCAAGTGCGATTTATTCAGTGAGGCTTAACTTCTCTCTATAGGAAGGAAGGTACACGGTTTACTATGTACTAAAAAACAGACTAAAGTGTTATTATTATTTATTATAAATTGGAGGGTAAACGGGCAGGTCTTACCTGATACTAAGAATTATAACCGCTGGACACTCAATGGAGGAGATGTCACGAGTTTGCCGGCATTTCCGATGACGATACGCTCTTATTTTTAAAGGTCCCTATTTGGTATAGGTTCAGAAAAGGTTCTATTGCTGGTTCCGCAGAGGTGCTATGCAATCGTGTATTTTCGAACCATATTTACGTAAATACGGTTCGCAAATAACGTATTCGTATACGTATACGTAGAGAACCCTTCATGCTTGTCCGGTTTACACATGTCAAGGATAAAAATGTTGCTTAAAAAACGTTTTTTAATCGGAAAATTAGACATTGTGGACAGAGTATGCGCCATCTTGCGACTTCAGTTACGTAGTTACAAAATGGAGAATGAACTTGAGTACTTGGGAAATTAATATAATAGTCATACACATATTTAAACGCTTTTATGAATATAAAAATCTTTTATGATAAGAGAGGACTGATTTCAAGGTTGGGAATCGGCTTCTCTGGCAATGTGGGCCAGTCTCATTTAGTATCTGGAGAGTTTAATGAAAAAAAACCTGTCAACAAACGATCGACTGTCAAATTATGTTGAAGAAAGTTGACAGACAGATCTTGATTAGGATTAATCGATGTAATTATTGAATAATAATAATAAAAAAGCTTTTTTATTTACTCTTAATAACATATTTACAATGTTATATTGAAAATTTTATTTTTAGTGTGAGTAAGTAGGGTTAAAAAATTTGCTTAAATTAGGTTAGTGATGAAGAATGGTCACCTTTATCTGCGTTGATACGTGTTGATTAATGTAGAAAAAACTATAGACATATAATTATAGAATAGGAATAAACACAGAAGACCAATTTGGAAGTTGAATGTAATAAATAAGGTAGGTTATTATGACATCGTTATTCCGAAAGCAGTTTGGCTCAGTATGGCGATTACATTATGGCTGTCCAGTTTCGTAACGGCGTAAGCGACATTTTGTTCGTTGCTCGCGAAACGAGATTTTGGTTTGTAAAATTAGTTTATTTGAAAGATTAGATTAATTGTAATGTAAATTACATTAGCTTAGCGTAGTTTTTCATATAGAATTGAGGTACAAGTCATCAATGGAGACATGATTTTGAAACAAAATCATAATACATCAATTGATCTATAATACCTACAGGTACAGAAATATGTCTGTGCCCATTTAGCATACAGATAGGGTTGCCACCCTAAACTAATCTAAAACTTGTCTAAAACAAACAAATCATTCGCCCAATGGTGGCGTGTTCCTTTTTCAAAACGACCAATAGCAAGCTAAATAATAGACGACGCCGCACACCCTAAGCGTTTTAATACGGAACTCCCGGAAAAGCTGACGTGCTTAGGGCTGGCATTCATCATTTGTTAAAATTATCCAACGTTTAGTTATATTTTCTTTGACGATCTCATTTTCGGTTCAAACACATTGTTTATGCGCGATCTCCAGTCGTTTCCAGGGCTCACTAGTGCGTTGCCGGCCTTTTAGATACGGCTCATACGCTCTTTTCTTCATCGTTCCTAAGTCGTATTTCTACGGATTTCCGTATACGTATATATATATATACTTATGCTGTTTTGGCAGCTGGTTCCACACAGCGTTGGCACTCGCGGAAGCAAGTACTCGTCATCGAGGTGATGATCATATGGATGAAATTTTCGCATTCTCTCTCGTATAAGGTTTCCTTTAGAAGAGAAAATCCAAACATCATTTGAAAAACAAGACATGTACCTAACTGCTTACAAAATATATTTAATGTGTAAGTTTTTGGACGACCCTAACCTTCAACCACATGAAATTGTATAATCAGCTATCATGAAATGCGAACGAGTTTAATTTACTCACAGAAGAGCCTGCCACGCTTTGCGCAGCGCTCCGCGTTGGATAGAGACGGCTATAGCGAATTCAATTTGTGGGAAGGAGAGAGACGACATGGCGCTTACGCCATTCTCGAATTGTACGCGTTGGAAGCAATTTCCCGGCATTTATTCAGTGGAATAACATTAGTGTATATTTTGGAGTATGGTATAATAATAAATGGTCTTGTATCAAGAGATGTGTAGAGTTTTAGAACAAGTTTCAACTGTGGAAATTTAACTATCCCGTTTTTTCTATTTTCACATATGCTCCGTTCCGTTATAGAGCTTTTTGCAGCTTCGGATTCTGTAAAGATTTTTGAAACTCGAGCTTTCGGGATTTTTATTACAAACGTACATAATTTGTTATAAAATGACTTCCTATAACATTACATTACAATCTAATATATATTTACTGCATTTAAATTATAAAAGAATAAAACATTGTATTCTTGGCAGAAATATAATTGTGCTCGTTTAGGTTTTACGTCTACAAAACCAAAACTATATAAAAAAATAAAATTAATAAGAATTCTTACAAATGCTTAGCAAATTATATATAAGACCTAGACCACAGACAAAAAATATGCTATTTCAAAATTTGACCGTATAGAACTTGACTGGGCATAAGTTTGAATCAAATTATTACTATATATAAATACATAAATAGATTCCTACCAACGCAGCAAATACTTTTCAATATTTTTGGTTAGATCAATGGATTTAATTGTCGCTCCCGCGATCAAGTTTTTACCTCTATGAGAAATCGGTGCAACACATGTTATTTAAATTGAAAGTTTCCTAAAAGCCTACAACACATTCACCCACTAGCCGTGTGACTCTTCTAAAAAGCGTAGGAATAATATTGTCTTTTGTTAACATAACTAAAAAAAAACTAAAATAACTAAAAGCTTAGGAATATTCTACGCTATTATTTTCAAGTATTACCTTAAGAATTACAAAATTATCTATCAAACCGCAGATTTATATTTTTTTCCGGGATAAAGGGATTTGACAGTAAAAATTATGTCTTATTTCGATACTATTAAGGTTGACAATCCTCTAAAGTCTCACATGTCTATTGTTCGAAATCGAGACGTCCTGAATTTGGCGAGATTTTTGGCTAAATGTCTAATCATTTCACTTCGTTGCCTCTGGTAATTTTGTCATAACAAAGTCTAAGATTCGAGAGTCCAATCGCAAGCTTGGAAGTTTACATCTCTCAATCTCAATCTAATACAATGTTAATGTATTAACAGCAGAAAAAAAGGATTAGGATTGTTTCTATTTCAGGAATACTCCGCGAAAAAATCCGCAACCACGCGACGCACGTTAATTCCTGAGGATGCTCCGGTGTCGGGTTTTGCGTTTAGAAATAATAGGTCGAGGTCACCTCCTAACCAAAGCCACAATACACATTTCAAATATCTCCGGTTTCCGTAAAATTATGCACTCATCAAACTGTTATATTACGAAGCGAAAACACTAAAGAAACCAACAACTGTTTCTATACACCAACAAACATATATCATACAAACCGCTCATGAACCGTAATTATATAAGGTATTGAAATAAAACGCGAGACTACCAGTTTGATACCCTTGTAGCTTGTTTGTAATAATATATAAATAAAAACCTCTTTGTAAGTACTGGCATATAAATAAAAAAAGAACAATCGCCAGCGTCTGTCAGAGGTGTCATAGTTATAATATATACATTTTTCGTGACATGATTTTTATGTATTATATTGTAAATACCAAAAGGGGGCTTACCCTTGAGAATACTCACGAACACTTAAAATACATATTAAAAATCTTTTGTTCAGTATATAGTCAAGCACACGTATCATTAAATCACATAATTCAAGACAAAGGAAAATGACTCGCAATTATGTAACTTAAAGTAGACATTAACGTGAGTATCAAAACGAATTCTTCACAAACCATTAAAAATAGCAAGTGAAAACTGTTTGGCGAGTTAAATAAAACATGGTTAGATCAAATCTTGCGTCTTTAAACATTTGACCTACATCACAATTAGGTGGGTATCATACAAGATCTTTTTAAAGAAAAAATTGTCATGACAATTAACTTTTGTCTCCAGTCTAGCGTGACCATGAACGTAGGATTTTTAAATAATGTAAATATATTTCAATTTTGCACAAATACATAACTTAAATCCGTTAATAAAGTGTTTTTCTTTAAATGATTAACAGTTATATTAATAAAAGACAATATTAAAGTCTTTTTTGTCATGTGATGTCATTAATTCAAACTGACGGAAGGAACAGTACTTAGAGGAGTTCGATTTATCCCTTTATAATATTGTTTATAATCTAAAACATATCACACCTTTACGGCATTAGTAGGATAAATATTGTAAAAGGTTGTTTTGTTCCGGGAGCATCGTAAACACAGCCCTTGCGCATAACGGGTAGTTGCGAACAATCATTCCGGAGTCTACACTATTTTTTCTCGTGGAAATGTTGCCATGTCCCCGGGGAAACGTTTTATTGCCAGTGAAAGGTGAAGGGTTCTGAGATTTTGAGATAATTTTTGTATTACTCTTGGATTTATAGTTCAAATTGTAATTTGAGGATTTTTGTAACATCCGATGGTGGTGTTATTTATGTTTTTTTTATTAAAAAAATTTTGTCTAATTAAAGATATATTATAAATGTTTTTAATAATATAACTACTTTAGTATGAGATTTATATAATTTAGATGAAATTATTTACTTAGTATATGAAACATAACAAACACAAATAATACAGTCAAAGATACGCATATACTTAGATGAGTTCTTAAACGCGTTTCACAAATAATTATAGAGAATAATTAACGGGATTCAACAAGACGTAAACTTACAAAAGATGAAAAATACGTTTGAATGAAAATTAAAATATTATTTAAGTTTTAAAAACAATTCGCAACTGAATGAAGCTGTGGACGCGAAAATATGTTATGTTTGAAATAAGTAGGAACATCGTTTTTATAAAAAAAAATATTTTTTACCATGTAGTTTAGGTGTAAGAGATCTGGCGCTGATATTTTTTTTGTCTTTTATTTGATCGGTCCTTTTCTTTAGGGGAGTTCGGTAAAATAGCGAGTATTGGTCAACAAACTGTTTGTTAGCTTGAAAGTTATAAATATGTGTTTATTCTTGTAAGGCTTTTTAAAATCACCCTTTTGTCTCCCATTGCGTCCCGAATATATTCAAACCGTTTAGTCATCTTTCACCTCCACCATAAACAAAATACAATAGCAAACAAGATTATTTACACTTAAAATGGTTACCGAAACTAATCATTTGCTACTGGTAGCTATATTAACAACATACGCTCAGCGGGACAGAACCTATAAAACCTCTTTTGAACAAAACCCCGAACGCAATCATAAACGTCACTGTCACGAAACGTCAAAATGTTTCCATCTAAACTTTTTTTTTGTTTTGTTTATGGCCTTTTATACAGTTTGTATAGCTTTCGACGCCACGATTTGTAACGGATGAAATTGTTACAATTTCTTTCTGGTTAAGTTGTAAACGTGGCGAATTGTCTTGAGGCAATAAATATTTCTGGTGAACCATTGATCGCTTTTAATTTGCGTGTCCTTATCTACTACTGGTTTCTTAGTAGGTGGAATGAAACGAACAATACAGGAAATTTTGTTTGAACAAGAAATAAAACAATATTAATCATAGAAGAGGGATTATCTTATATATTATTAACAATTCGAGCATCCCTCAACTAGTCGGCAACGTCCCACGATGGCAATGAAAGTAAAATCATGGCGTCGACCCGCGTAGATTGAATACAAAATTGGAATCAAACGACAATCCTTTTTTCTTTTTTATTACGACGAATGGCGAACACACTCTGACAGTGGGTTGCCACTTCTGAATGTTATATAAGCAAAAGCGTTTCGATAAAAACAACAAAAACCTTATTCAAAGGATAAATTAGAAAAGTAAAGTGCGTTTTACAGTTATGTGCTTTTTAGTCATTTAATATAAAGGCTAACCTTAGTACGAAATTTTTTCCTCCTGTTGAAAAATTAACGCAACCTGGTGTTCCCAGAATTCCAGCCGCATTTTTTTAATTCGTACGCAATTCCAACAGTATAAGAGCTCTTAAAAAAGTCATACAATTAACTCCATAACAAGAGTATCACATTATCTCACCCCAAAACACGGCTAATTGTCACTTCGGCGTCTGTGACATATTGGGAACGCTTTAAATAGACAGAAAGCTGCGGTTGCATACATAGCTCCAAAATCATTCAGTCGCTTTATAGCGACATTAGTTTTGTAATGTACTTTGTAACGAATTTCAAAGATTTTATTTCGGCTGCCTTGCGTGTAGAACTTTGAAGGATTTAGTAATTGTTAATTGATTGTTATGTATAATAAAAAAAATCGCGTTTCATTCAATTTCATAGATTTAACTTGTTCACAAAGTTGTATTCGGCATAGCTCAAATGGTATCCTGTGTGTGTTCATATGATTATAATTGAGTTGTTACTAACTTATTAACCTATTTATATAATATGGATCTCTGTAATAAAGTTTTATTATTAAAGTTGTCAATTATTATATAATAATAATATTATTCAATTATTAAATAATATATTAATTGTTACAAGATTTACTTTATACAATTAACACATGTCTTAGTTCTAATTGCGTTTAAACTATGAATAGAAAAAAGAATTTAAGAATATCCAATTTGACTTTCCTATTGGGATCTATATTTACATTATCTGTAGTATCATCGTATAGCTCTGTATCCGACAACAGACTGAACTATTTAAAATGTCTGATGTCACATAATGGGGCTTATTTTTATGTCCGGTTTTTGCTTTTTAGTTAATGCATCGAATGTGTTTCTAATTATACTCATTGATGTTCAAAAGACTTGTATTTTATTGTTCTATTTATTTAAAGGAGCGATAATTAACGAATTGCTATTTGGTGACTTTAATATTAATAATAAGGAAAACGAGAAAAAAGGCTTTATGATTTGTATTAATATAATAAATACGAATTTTCTGTTCGCAAAGCTTCGTAATGAAAATTTGACCAATATTGACCTTAAAACGCAATAATATTGTTAGCTGTTAATAAAATGTTAGTTAATTTAGTTAAAATTAGTCAAACTTTGTGCTACATTCAATGATAGGCATAGACTATGCATTATTTTATAATAAAAACAGATTATAGTGATAATAACTTAAATACAATGACAATAGATATTATCACTTGTGCGCTGTCAAAACAGACAACGATTAAGCAATCCATTTTCGAAATAATAAAAAAAGGGTCGCAGGTGCCCGTTCCGCCCCCACGCGGCAATTTGACAGACTATTTATCCGGATTTAGCTGGATTAGGGGCGGATATAACCGGTTCTAAGTGGATAAATGAGAATTAACTTTGTTTTGATTTGTTAACCCAACCGTTGTTTAGAAGCTACCGATGTTTTAAGGCGTTGAAATGTTTTAATTTTTTTTTAATTGATGACAGATTTGTACTTTGCAGATATGTTCGTAGCCATAAACTTCTTCAGACTTATTTCACGTTCACGATTGTAATGTACACATATTATGAATATTTTTTTTTAAAAATAAAAAAAGGCCTCACAAGTGCGTTTAAATGGTGATACGCTTTCTTGAACGTCCCTAAATCGTATTGGTTCGGTAATACCTCTATCGGCAGCTGGTTCCACATAGCGGTGGTGCGCGGCAGAAAGTGCCTTCTGAAGCGCTCAGATGTGGACTATCAAGGTTTTTTTTATATAAGGGGGCAAACAGGGGGCAAACGGGTAAGAGTCTCATCTGATGTTAAGTACTGCCCATGGACACTCCCGCAAGGGTAAAAAAATGAACGTATTTAAAGACGTTTTTGTTCGTAAAACCTTTGCGGTAAAACACAGAGATCATTCAATGTTTAAGACAGTGCCGGTGCTTAGAATTGATTTAATTTTACAACCTGTTAATATGTTTTGCCTGAAATTTTAGTTATTTTTAAAAAATCTAAGCGACGTTTATCTATTAGCCGAATGTTTGACCGTGTTCACTCGAACAGTCGAATTTAACAATCGCAAATCCGCTTATTATACATAACGATAGCAAGGGCTCGCTTGAAACCGCAGGGCCAAACCAAAGCTTCTAGTTTCTGAATAAAATTCCTTTTAATTAAACCGACTATATAAGCCAGTACTGAAACTATATTAATAGTGATTGAATAGGGATTTCAATAATGAGACTTCTTAACCGCAAATGTCAATCGGAATTGCTATACGAAGTTACGCACCCGTGGATATTATAAAACAAAAAATTATAGTTTGTGAAAATAATTCAATATTAATTCATATATGAAAGTCAAAAATATTAAAAATAATTTACTATTTATGTTACTAAATGTAACATGTACTCCGAAAATCGCCTCAAAATACTCAAATAGACACACCAACTAGCAGCAACGGGACTTTAAAACATTAAATTATTTACGTTTTTTAGCAATACGAGCATTTTCAAACACGAATCGAGCTCTCCATTGTCATAAAAATTAGGCAAATTCAAGGACGGAAAACAAAACATTGCTTTTACCTAATTTCCAAGCGTAACTAATTGCTTTGCGACAAAATGGTCGCCGCCAACAAGAAATTATTTTATTGACGTATTATTTTCACTTTACAGTAGTGAATTATTGTTATATGGCAACCCAGATATACTACCACACTTTACGGCACAGACAAAAAATCATTGTCATTGTGTCGTTTACGCGGCAACGTTTGACAATTGTCAGGTCCTATTTCATTGTTCATATCATGGGTTGGTTAACGTCATAATTGTCTTATTGCTCATCTTAATAAAAAGCTATAACAGTCGTCATAAATTTACTTAAAACAAATATTATTTTTAGCTATTGCTAGCGGGAATTGGGAATTAGGTATGTCAATTTATGTTATACATTTAAATGTATGCCTTTATTGTAGACCAAATGAATGTTTTTTGTATGTAGTGGATTGTATACTAAATTAGAAATGTATCTTCTTATTTGAATAACTAAAATACAGAGTAGATAAAGAATATACCTTGTTATAGAAGGCTCAGGTTCATAGGCGTGTGTTGGAGCGAGATAGGTGGCTCCCCCTCACAGAGCGGGGAGATTATATTTTAATACAATAATTCTATGTGATCATACGGCGTTTACGAGATCAGGTGTACACGAATTAAATATTATGAGATATATCTTTGACAAATACTTATATACTTAATACTGAAGCGTACATACTAAATACATATACGACGTTGAATAAAATATTAACATTTCAAATTTGTATTGATTGGTCAAATCTGTATTTCTACGAGAAATTTATGTTTTTATATTTATATTAACGGTACTTGTTGGGAATTTGATGTTTTGGCTTTGAAGATTTTTTGCCTTTAATAGGCGTTGAAATATATAAAGAGTAATTTTATAACGTTTAAATTAACTTCATAAGCGAGCAACAGGAAACTATCAGTTAGCTATTAACAGATGATGATTTTTTTACACGATTGTTACCAATGATAACTAGACATTAAATTCTTAAGATGACTATTATCTCAAGATCTATCTCACGGACATTTCTTCCCGCAATCCGTTCACACGTTGAAAGATTAAATTTGCTGAAAGTTCATTCGCGCCTGGAGTACCCCCGGCGACATAGCTTTTGTTAACTGTGCAGAAATTAATAAGCTTTTGTCTGCAAGAACGATGTGCAATCATTTTTTTCGTCCAATTTGCATCGAATTACTTTTGTTAAGGCGGTTGAAAAATAACTAAGTCATCGAAAAGCCTAAACATTGAATAGTCATATAATGTGACTAAAGTGGAATTTAAAAAAAAATTATAATAATTATTACGTAAGTATTCTCGGCCTTTAAAATCCTTATTTTATTATTATTGTTATATATTTGCCTCTTGATCATTTCCTAAGCAACACAAGACTGTTTATATGTTAAAATTGCAGTAGTATAGGCCGCCTTCGTATGTATCCCGTATCCCATATAAGTTGTATTTGTTCGGAAAAACCCCTTTTGGCAGCTGGTTCCACATAGCGGTGGTGCGCGGCAGAAAATGTTGAAAATTTTTTGTACATCATTTTCCATAATATTAAAGTATAATATATCAATAATTAAAGGATGGATATGAATGTATACATTCCTATTTTTAAAGCATGGTTATATCTATTATGGTTATGTCTATAAACGCGTTTAGTCTTTGTGTATCTATATAAATACATAAATAATAGAAGTTACAGAACTTCTGTAATGCCAATTATTCTGAGATAAGATTTGAGAAGAGATTTTGTGTTTTTCAAAGTCGGTTCATTTCTAAAAACCTTGTTAATTTTCCTAACATCCTAACCCAATGTTGGAGTGGGATGGTTGAAATATCTATTAAACATTTGTCGGTGATTAAATTCGGTATTATCTGTTAGTAACGTCTATTTGAACTGTCATTTCCCATCAGTCTGTGTAAATGTTGCTACCAGAGGTGGTGCTTTTTTGTATTCCTACAGCTATCTTAATATATAGTAATAATATAGTAAACATTCGATACCTAGAATTAAAACAAAGAACTGTGTTCGTTGAACCAACATCCTATGCTCCGGTGTCGTGCTGAACCATGCGTCGTGTGGTTGTGGGTTTTTTCGCGGAGAATTGTTCGTAGATTGGTCTATTAGGGTTTTTGACTTCCGCAAAATAACGCCCGATTCTATTAATTGAATAATTCATAACGTTTGTGATGTGAATCTTTCTAATTTTATAATAATATTGAATGGCTTTTAATAGTTTCATTGACATTCAATAGTGTTAATGAACAACATTGTCAAATGGAAACTAAACCTTTTTCGCTCTTCGTATAGCTACCATTGTATAATACTCAATTATTAATACAATAATCCAGCTTCAGCGGCCTCGGGGGCTTAACGCTATCCAGTGCCGATTAGCGCGTCTATCCCACGATTTTGCGAAATTATTTCATTTTAATTTTATTTTAATCACCTGCATTGTGAATGTATCGTATAAGTTTTTTAATGGTTATTAAGTGTGTCAATCAGCAAAACCAAATTTTTGGACACGTAATTAATTTTTAGTTACAACAATGAAAGCTTTTATATATAATAAGCTGAATAAACAGATGGGAGCAGATACCGATTTTAAAGTAAGGCGTAGGCCGACTCTCCTTACCCACCGTCGGGGAGAGTCGCTGTTGACTGTATCAAAAGTTATACCCACAACGAGTCGGACTGTAGGTCACTGCAAGGCAACTTTGAACTCAATTGCTCCACGAGATATCCAGAACGTATAGAATGTTGTCGAAAGAATAAACCATAGTTACCAATATATATTGAGACTAGTTATACGCAAGGCTTCGTGTATTGCAGGAAGATGAGGTAGCCAGATATATCTAACGACGAAACAATTAAAGAAAATACCTCACGGAATTTTATATAAAACTTTCTACGTATATAAATAATATAAATTATCGATATCTGCTTTAATTATAATCATAAGTGTAAAAAACTTGTCTAGCGACATCTATTGTGGAAGAACCGGAGCACTTGTAACGATGCAGTCTTTTTATATTCCTTATAAAATGATATTTGCCGTAACACATAATTATTTTTAATTAAAAATATATGTTTATACAGAATTACAAACATATTTAAGACATAAAATATACCAACATTTTTCTTCACATGTCAGCTACTCCACAGTAGATGTCATTTTATAGAGGCCGCGCCACCACACGTCCAACAAGATGGCGGACCTATCTAATTTAGTTTCCACGGTTTCCGTGGGCAATGAGTGGTGGCGCGGACTATACCATAGTTTTAACGATCCATTAGAACTTTGATAAATATTAAACAGTGCAGAGGCATCTATTATCAAGTATTCATCATCTATAAAATTAGTAGAATTAGTAAATTACCTCTGTCATATGTTATGCACCTAGATGTCACTAGTTAAATCGTGAATCGTTATAACAATTAATTTATTTTTAGCATAAAAATTTCTTGATTGGCTTTATACTTAAATATAGGTAACGTACGAGGCATTTTTCTTATACATTATAAATTTGTTATAGCTAATAATGTATAAATTAATTTTATTTCAATGACATTGACATTTATCATTTACAATTTAAGTATTTAACACTACTTTGACTACCGTTGCGCCGGCCGTCGTGCGATAGATTTTAAATTCTAAATTCTCTAATAATAATATTTGTTTGATCTTCGATCTTTCCTATCGCGATTCGCAAGATGTTTTAAATTAAACAGTATTAAACATTTCGTAACAAGAACATCAGAATCATGAAGGAACATTTGTACGCACTCGGAGTATCCTGCATCGAACTAATCCAATATTGGTAATATTATTGATTTTTTCGCTCTGGGAATTTTCACTCAATGACAGATATCTTAAAGTGTACTCTAAAAAATGTATACTGCTACTTGAATACCAATATTTCATTAAATTAATATATAAATTAAAAATATTATTTAAATTATCATTTATCATATATATTTTTTAAACTATCATTTTAAGTAAATGTATAGTAATAAAACAGTAGAAATGCAATAAAAAGCTAGGTTTTTACAGTAGTAAAAACCTAGCTTTTTATTGCATTTCTACTTCCTTTTCTAATTACCTATTATAACATTAACTTGTTGGTCAAGGTTTAATATAATGGCTGTAAATAAATAAGAAAATTAATTCAATTTTTCAGGTGTTTAGATTATGCTCCATTCTTAGAGCAAGTGAATAATTTCTACAATCCAAACAATGTGTTGGAGGTATTGTTCCCAGTTGTTTCGTTTCTGGACTCTGTGTTTGCATCACAACTCCTCCTTGTAACATCATTCGGTGGCTGGCTCAATTGCATATTGAAATGGTAACTAAAAGCTTCTAAAAAATCTTCTTTAATATTTAAAATTTACTTTAACAAATATTTTTTTTCCCTACTCTGCAAATATTCTTAAATTAATTTACGATTGGGTGAATATTAATATTTTATTACATTGATTGTGTAATATAATGTTTTGTATTTTAAAGAAAAGACTACATCAAAGAATATAATAATATATGCTGTTGCTTATTGACATCTTTTTATTAATCTCTCCCTTTAAAGTCTTTCCCAAAAAATAATATGTAGTTTACCTTGTACAGGATTTTTCAAGAAGACAGGCCATACTGGTGGATCCAAGAAACAAACTACTATGCAGGATCTGTTAGACCTAAGCTTTTGCAAACCTCTCAAACATGTGAAACTGGTCCAGGAAATCCCTCGGGTCATACGGCAACTGCAGCTTCCGTTTTGGTTCTTGCTATTATGTGGATCTCTCACATTTTCAATGATCGGTATGTTTATATAAATATAGAGATGGTTTTTCAAGTGATTCAAACTAAATGACCTGCAAAGTGCTTGAAATTGTTTTGAATTTAAATGTTTTTTCAGCAAATGGAAGACTTCTTTATGGAAGTATGCAGTGTACCCAGTGTTTGCCAGTCAATTAATTAGTGTGATGTTAGCGAGGATGTATATCGCTACACACTTTCCCCACCAGTGTCTTTTGGGAGCTTTAATTGGTAAGTGTTCTTAAATATTTTATAAATTTTTATTTTAACTACAAAAGCTTCCAAATATATTTTTTATTTAATCTAAATAGTCATCAATTTCAAAATTAATTTTTATACATAAATGTTTTTTAATATTAATAATTTTGTCAGTTAATTATAAAAAGGGTTTTCAAGGTCCCAATAATTTAAATTGCTACAAAGCAGAATTTGTTTATTTGAATGGGCTAATCTCAAAAATATTGTATATCAATATTTTCTTTTGGATATTCTAACCATTTCTCTACAATTATGATTTTGGTTAAATGTTTTGTATATTTAACACCTATAGTGTGGGGGTTTGAACCAACAAACTAACTAAAGTGATATTGTTATATACATATTTCAGGTGCGTTCATAGCCCCAGCGCTCTGCATCTACATATCTGATCCCTATATATGGCAGTACGGTCAATACTTGAAGTATACTCCCAAACAGTCGGTTAGATTCCACATGACCTGCGCAGTAACAACAATTGCAATTTGTTTGGTTACTTACTATTCTCTGATTCTGAGTGGGATTGACCCATATTATACGGTCAGATTGGTGAGTATAATAATATACACAATTCACATTGTTTTTATATGATTGGGTTATGTTTTTAATTCTAATAATTTTTTTAAATATTAAATAATTAAAAATTAAAACCCTTATACCTTAGTCTCAGAGAACATCGAATGTAACACATTTAAATGATCTATACTATACTATATCTCTACTGGAAAAGCTTACGGTTCATGAAAAAATGTAATGTGAATTGAATTTATAAATCTACACAATAATAAACAAGACTGTTTATGACCCCATGACTGAAGTGTAACTTCTTTACTCCATCTTTATGAATGCAAATTTTTAAATTAATATTTTTGAATAGATCTTTTATTTTCATTATTGTACATGATTTACTAGTGTGGTGATAATCACACTTTTCATACGTAGAGGTTTAGGCAAGAGTGATATAATCTGCATAAGCGTATAACCGCAGGCCTTCCGCTGGTGCGAGGAGCCGGAGAGCATCCACGTGTCCACGACGCCCGTCTTCGCCATGGTGCAGAGCACGGCCGCGCTGCTGGCCTGGGCCATGTTCGTCACGCCGGCCATCTCCCGGTCAGTCGCAGAGGAATCAGATATTCATTTGTATTGTAAATAAATGTTATAGATGTAGTGATGTGGATAAAACTGTAAGTGTATTCTAACATGAATAAAGAAGTAAAACAAATTTTTTTTGTATGACACAGATTTGAATATTTAAAGTTCGCTTGTCTGAGGTTTGTTATATTTTTCCAGATTCCGCCACGACACATACAACAGGTCGTTCATCATTTCGGCTCTATCTACCGTTGTTACTACCTATGTTTTCCACTGCCTCGAAGCCGCTATACCCAAAGACAATATTGTCATGTTCTATTTACTGCATTTCATTTTGAACGTGATGAAACCACTACTCTACCTGCGGGTGCTGCCAGAATTGTCGATGTTGCCGTTCAAGGACGGCAACAAAAATTTAAACAAATAAAAAAAATTACTGGTACATATCAGATTTATACCAAAAATAATGTATCTGAAATATGAATGAAAGTTTTGAAAAAAAAAAATCAAAAAACGGACAGCTAAAAAAATGACTAATGGCGAATGTATTTAAATGTTGCGCGAGCACAAAAATATGTTTAATCGGTGTTAACTATATATGTGTGTCTTTACTGAATGTTTAAATCTCATACAACTTGAGCTCATGTTTAAAGCTCTGTTTTTTAGCTCAGTATAAAGGTTTTTTTTTAATTTTCCAGTTTTTTTTGTGATTCACGGAGTTTTAAGTTAATTTATTTTTTAAGTTAAGAAATTAAGCAAGTAGTATTGCTAATAAAAAGATCCATTGTGATACAATAATTTCAAGTTGCATTTTGTAATGCGCACATTTGTAATATTGTTATTTTGTATTTTAATTACCAAATAAAAAAGATCAGGCAATTTTAAGATATCAAGGAAAATCCTTTATTTACAAAATTTCACTGACAAAGTTTTTATTTATACGTAGTTATGTTACAAATCTCGTATCAAATACTGATTGTATTAGATTATATTACTGTTCTGTGATCTATTTTGTTCATCAAATGAATATTGTTTTAATAAAATATACTCAACGGGAATTGGTTTTATTTTGTGAGTGTTTTTTAACGAAGCCCTAACTCTCAACATTTAATGGTAAGGCAACTTTAGACCCTAAAATCGACTATCTGAGAACTAATTACGATATTTCTAAACCCAAAGGGTAAAAATGGGAACCATATACTAAAATTGATCCGTCAGTCCGGCCGTATCTCAAATAGATGGACAGATGAAATTTTCACAATGTCTGTTGCTGCTATAAGAAATACTAAGAAGAGTAAAATAGATGGAGCCGCCTTACTAAGAATCTAATATATTAAAATGACACAACAGAGTTCATCTTACACATTATTTACGGCTTTACTTTTACTACGCTTATCTATAATTCTTCTGTGATTCTCATGATACTTTGTGAGCGTATTCAGTAGGTCTGAGAATTGGTCAACATCTATTTTTCATCCCCCTAAATATTAAGGCTTGTCCACCCCTAAATTTTAATTTTTTAGACAAAATTTTTAGTTTGTATTTTTTTATGATACAACATACAAAAATACACACAATCCTAAATTTTCACTGTTCTACGATCAACCCTTATTTTTTATTTATTAATTGAAAATTGAAATCACATGTATGGCAAAACAACGTTTGCCGGATCAGCTAGTATATGTACGTGCCATGAAATTTCGTTGTAGATTTAGAGAAGATTTAATCGTCTGACTCTGAAAGTAACGCCTGATTAAACAATCGCAATTAAATAAACCAGTGGCGCCCCCTATCTATATTTTATAGGCAACCAAGATCTTCGGATTTTAATTTTAATGTCATACATTAGTACAGTATGGTTCTAGTGGGAAACATTTCTGATTACCGTCGAGACGCCGTGGGCAAAGAGCTGTGGACGGAAATAATCAAAACGTCTGTTATACGTGTGCTACGTGTAACAGACGTTTTTCGACACGCTTTTGAATAAAATAATAATTGAAACTCATTTAATTTCAACAGTGAAAACGAGTTGGGAAAAGTTTCGCTATGGCGGGAAAAAATAATCAGTTTTCTTATGCGCGCATTCTGCCACAGACTAAAGGGATTAGGTTTTTATTTTCCGCGCAAAGGTTGCACCTATTCTGCCAATTACAAAATGGGAATTTAAAGATAGAAAGAAAAGATAAGCTTATGAGTTTTATTAAATTCGTAGGGGTTAAAATTATCTATTTCAATAAGTTAAATAGTTGCATGAAATGTATCAATAGGAACAACAACAACATTCATTTGTTTGTTCTATGGAACAAGATCTTTTTTTAATAAAAACTTTTTAGACTTTTTTGTCACAGTTTGATTATCGTGTCATTATATGCCTAATTGGCGGTGACCATAAAGGCACTTTTGAGCACATCTGTTGCAAATTACATATTTTGTTATCTATAAATCTTTTCAAATATAATTTTGTAATATGATTTCGAAAGTAATATGAACTTAAAGCTATTGTTAATATCTTTATTAATACCGACCGCGATAACGCCTCTCTTCGAATGATAAAAATTGATTAAGCGCAGTCAAATTAACTCTGAACATTACGTTGTGCTACTCATAATAAAAATGAAAGTATGTTTGATTATAAGACACTATATTTTTTTAAGTTCAAATATGTTTTTTTAATTAGCATGAGCTCATGTTATCATGATTATTCCAAGAGCAATTCCAACAATTAGTTTTATTTAAAATTCGCATAATTTGACAGTTCTCAAGTTTAAGTTCATTAAATGAATGATTAGCGGTTGAGTGATAATCAATTCGCCATCAAGTCATTGTTATGACAAGAATTATGTATTAAATATTATGTCTATGCATAAACAAATAACTTTTATGGCGAAATACTTGTCGTATGTTGCATTAACTAACTCAAAAATACGTAAATAAAATGTGCTAACGCGGAGATGTTGGTGTAGTACATGTCAAAAGTCATCCAAATTAAGTTCAGAAGCAGAGCCACAGTATATCAAATATTGTCCTTGGGCCACAGATAAGTAATATTTCATTAACCAAACGGTTATATTAAATTAAACGCTCACACCGACACAACGAAAATGAACAAGTCATTTACACCTAAGGACCTACTTGATTACGTGAGTTTAATATTCAGTTTATTTTAATATAATATTGTTACAAATTTGTAACATTGGATGTTTTTCCGTTTCGGCCTATTCATTTTTTGTTATACGCGGAACAGTTTTCGGATTGATTCAAGAATAAAATTTAATTAAGTGTGTTTCAAATGTTGACAGAAATGCTCTCATTTCCTTAGGGTATTATTAAGTTTCTAAATATATTTTTATGAGAATTACACCTGTTTTGATTTGGCTTAGGTTAGGTTATCATTCTTCCAATATTCGGAGGCATTGGATTTTAGATATAAAGTTCTAAAAAATCGATTCCTTTTTTAAATTTCCCTATAACCTCCACTGTTTTAACAAATCGGCACCTTTCGGCGAATCATTAACGAAACAGACCAATACTGGTATCTTATATAGAATATAGATTTATGTATATATAACAAATTAATTCAAACCCAATTTACGTTGTAATAAATCTTACTATCATGTTTATTTATAAAAATCAATTAGTATTGTCATTTAAGGGATAACTTAACATGCAGATTCTCTTAAATAGGATGTAGCCTTATTTCTCGTTGATCTGTTTTACTTAATATAGCCTGTGTAATTTATTTATAAATGCGAACATTGATCTTGAGTTAAAAGTTGTACGTAATAAAAAAACCTTTACATTTCTTCATATATAAACTTTTTTTAGATAAAACTTTAAATACTTTTGTCAGTGACGCCAGCTACTGTTAAATGACTGTCCCAAAAAATATATAGTGATGAAATCTCTTGTTATCTTCTAATTCGAATCGCAGAATTTCGGGTTGTCCAACAGTGAATATTAAAATATCACATTTTTACAAAATTGTATTCCAGTAAGATAACAATCATGTTATATTTGTATACGGTTTATTTCATTGGAAAGTTAAGAATGTTTTAATAATTTTTATAAGATTCGTGAATTTAATGACGATTGATTGAAATGATAATCTCCAGCTGCGACACTTATTTTGACAATTAACACCTATTGTCTTCAGTTTACCGCGACCACGCACGCTGTAAAGCACGCGAAACGTCAGAAAATTTAAAATAATGTGATGTACTTGGACTTTATAAAATACATAACTCCGTTAACAAAGTGTTTTTCTTTAAAAAGTTTCGTGAATTGTATTAAACTTATTCGAACATAGTGGCGATTATTACTGTTTATACATATAAGTTAAATTCTGTTATTACATAAATGGTAATTTTGTCTTTGTTAATTATTTATGTTAGTATATAAGTTCTTTAAACCTTAATTAATATTCACTCTCGTGATCCGGTTCTTCATTAATTTTAAATCTGCCTTCCCTTAATCAACATGTCCTGATATTCTTCCACTTGAAATTCCTCGTCCTACTAATATTAAGGGTCATATCATGATTTTTATAGGTTTAATAAGATCTTTTGTTTTTGTTTTTATTGCTGAAGTCTGTGTTTTGTTTCCTGTCCTATTAATTCTCAAAAAGATGTAGCAACACCAAGAAACAAACTTTTATAAGAATTTTTATCATCATTTGTCCTAGCTTTCTCCTAGTTTCTATAATTTAAACCTTTTCCTTTAATTTTCTAAACGAGACTGGCAGCATCCATTTTTTATATGGGACGTTATACAATAGAAAAAGAGAACATTTATAAATTCAAATTATATTTATTCAACTAGGTAACACAATGTACACTTATGAACGTCAACAAATAAAGTAACTTCTAGATTTTCATTGACTGCAAGTTCTCAAAACAAGAGACGACGAGAAGAACGGGCAATAATATTTATTTCATTTTAAACAAATTCTAGGTAAGATCTTTGTTAAGAGTGTCAACCAGAGAGAATAGATATTCGGGCCCTAACTACGCCTGGTTGCGATCCAGACATTTAAGTGTTGCCGAGGACAATGTGTTGGAGAAATATGAGAATGTGGTAAACAAAGTTAGTATTATTTTTTATAGAACAAGGGTCAAACACTCGCTCGCCTGATGTTAAGCGAAGCCCATGGACACTCGCAAACCCTCTGGCTTGCGTTGCCGGCCTCTAAGATGCTTATACGCTCTTTTTCGGCCTAGTATTAAAAATTAACGCCTTATATTTATAAGTATTGTTGTTTGTTAGCTGGTTTGGATCGTCAAATATATTTAAAGAAAGTATTTTTTTTTCTCTGTTGAGTTACCACCTATATAAATACGTACCAATATTATTATAAACTGCGAACAATCGAATATATAAAATTCTCGCGTCGCGGTGTTTGTGGTTAATCTCCTCCGAAACGGCTTTCCCGACTCTCATGAAATTTTGCGTGCATATCGGTAGGTCTAAAAATTGGACATGTATTTTTCATCCCCCAAAATGTTAAGGGTGGTCCACCCCCTAAATTTTTTTCTTTGAGAAAATGTCTTATTTTTGTACGATACAACATACAAAAATACATACAGCCCTAAATTTTTACCCGTCTACGATCATCCCCTTTTTATTTATTAATTGAAATCACATGTATGGCAAAACAACGATTACCGGGCCAGCTAGTATTATATATTATTTACTTAAATGGATAATCTATCTAAGGTTCGAAACCTACTATCTATAAACTATCAAAGATGGATTAATATTTTTTTTCCATTTTTAATTATAGCTGTCACCAGAGAGTTGCACAGCTATAGCTGTCAAACTTGACACACTAACAGACGGCGCGCAAATGTCATCCGACGACGTGATCAAGATGTTCGAGAAGTTTCTAGATGAACAGGAGAGCATACAGCTGCTCCAGCTGGTCGACAAAGGTGGAAAGAAGATTCCAGCACAACTGGGCAAGCGTCGTGCAACTATTGCATTTATTTCTTACTAGCTGCATGTCGGCCACGATTGTTTTCATTTCCGATGATTGAATTTCTGTGTCAAAATAATCGATAGCTATCTTGTCTGTGATCATAGTTGATACATTCGTTCAATTCGATTCATTTCACTTATTTTATTTGTCTTGTTGGGATACCGTGTATAATTTTATTCTTAGGTCTTCCGCGTTGGATTTTTCCGAAGACCTTCAACCTTGTCCCATCAAATATCAACATAAATTTTACATGTGCTTATAAAAAGGGTCTGGACAACCTCAGACTGCTCTAACTTGGATGTCGGGTTACCTTATTCAAGGCTGGGTTATTTACATTACATTATTCTCACAGAGGTTTTTAGAAAGTTTCTCTACATAAATTATACCCATGACCAGGGTATGGGCGCCCACCTTTGAATAAAATAATATTTATAAATGTCACTGCATTTTGAGTGTTAATTTTCAATCGTCTACGTTATAATTAATTTCATCAAAATGCTTATTGGATTTAACTGAGCGCCATTTCAATAAAATCAATCAGTTTGTATTTACCGCTATGAAGAATGTACTAATTACAGCGACTAGGGTTCTTTGATTGAAATATAATTAATTACTACATTGACAGTACGGTCTTATTCCGGTGACGTTTTTGCTATTAACAAAGAGAATTTGTCTAATATATTTTTACGATTTACGAATCTAGATATCTTTTACATAACAGTGATTATTTTTGTAGAACGAACCTTAACTCTGTATGGAGCGCATATATATTTTGCTATTATATTATACTAATTATATTTTTAGTCGTTCGGCCTTTTGAGCCGACTCCGGACTCTTCAGGTTGTCTTATGCGTCGCATATATAAACTTGTATTGGGATATAGTCCAGTGCCGCTATATTGCTTATCTTTACATAGATAACTGCTAGGTGTGGCGTGCTAACTCATGCAACACAAATCCTATTTCAAGCGAATGTAAAAATTTAATAATTACGTTTGAATTGCAATTAAATTGCACGAAACCGTCGCGTCGGATCGCGTGCATCGATTAATGCAATATTGTTTACAAATACGACAAATTTCAATAGTATTCGGGTCAAAATCGGCTTGGGCGTAATTTTGCGTGAATGTATTTTCGAATCAATTTTAGGCTTTCGATTTCATTGTTTTTTTTATAATATTCAAATTTTTGACAGTTCCATGTAAGACTTCGTACCAATATTAAAAAAAACATAGGCTGGATATATTTTAGATTCTTATTTATTTATTTCTTATGCTCCTTTACCGTTTATTTATTTATATCATCTGTTAGGATAATCATAATCATAAGGATTTATATATGTCAGATAATCAATACACTACATCTATATTTATATTTTAAACTGTAGATAAAAAATCAGTAACGACCATTTTCCTTTCCCGCCTTTAATTAAGCAATTGTCATATCGCGCGGGAACTCGGCGATCGGATACTCGCCCTTGCAATACCAAATACGATAGCACTTTGGAAATGATGGATGCGTCGGTAATTACTATCACGTACACTGTCCATTTAATTGATGGATGAATAAAACACCTTGATGATAGCCATAATCACTTTTTGTTTCTACTTGATGTAAGGCCACTTTTTGCCGACTTTTTAATTAATTGTATAGTTTACATAAGTTATAACTAAGTGTAGGTGAAATAAAATATATATTTTCATTATGTGTTTATTTACAATTTTACAGTTTTTTTTACAAAACCAAATGCTCAGCATTTAAAATCATATTTTGAACACAAATTATTTACACTTTAGAATTATGGCAGTAGATGTTCAATGACGCTGATTTTCTACAGAAACTATCAGTACATAACATAACTTGACATTTGACAGCTGACATCGCATGTTAAAAGTATTGATGTTTTCGTAAAAAAATCGGGTATTGACAAGGTATGTTTATATGGAGTGCCAATGGTAAGCTGTTCACCAACAGTAAGGGTAATTTGGGCAGGAAGCTGGGTTAACACCTGCGGGGTATTCACGAGCTGCAGCGGCGTTGGGGCTGTAAAGTTAAGCTGTATTAGTATCGTTCTGAAGATAAAATATATCCAAATCTAAGATAAATGTCAACATTATTTGGTTTTTGTTTATATATATGGTACATACTCAGCGGGTGCTACAGGCAAGATGGATGGGTTGTAGACCCATTCAGGGATGGGTTGGCCGTCAGGTGTGAAGCGAGCCAAGGTCGTAGGGTCGCAGAAGGGGTAGTTGGGGCAGATGGCGGGGTGGACTCCAGCTGGGTACTCGCGGGCCAGCGCTACCACGGCCAGAGCGCAAAGGATGAACTAAACAGAGACTCAGATATTAAAACTATAATATTTTAATAACATTACTTTTGCTTTTAATTCACCATTTGTTTATCATATAGATAATGTTTCACACGTCTACGATTGAAATGAAAAGAAACTTGGTAGTTATCTATACCAAAGCATTAAATTATAGTCTTAACTAACGAACTTGTAATTCAGGCTATAAATATTCGTATAAATCAACAACTGAATCTTGAATAATTGAAATTCCACGCCCACGTTATGATTTAGATCGCTCATAACAATGTCAGCAATTTGACATTATTTGCTAATTATGCGCATAGAGTTTCGATCGGAAATCGAATACTTGTATATTAAACTTCAACAAGTATTCAGTGACAACAAATGCGTACCACAAACCAGTATAAGTTTTTACGCGTTTTGTTTTTGACATTTAAATTTATTATCTTTAACTTGTCAACTCGATATATGTTTTTATCGAATACAAATAAACATTTTTCGTAAAATAGCCAAACCAATACACAAGATTTCATTCATTTTCGGTGGCCTTTATTAGATAGAGACTGTAAGAAGTGTTAATGGACACTATTCTTATATTATATATACTTTAGCAATTTAAGTTAGATGTAAATAACTCATTATTTAGATAATATTATTATTATATATATTATATATTTGATATACTATATTATATTATATAAATTAGTCTTTCTCTGGGCTAGATCGTAATTTTTAAATGATTTGTCTCTGTGAAGGCAATTCATCCATATTTTTAAAAAAAATTTCGGTGGCTTAAAGGTCTCGTTACCAGACCATAAAATCCAAAAAAAAAAATCATTCCTATTCGAGTTTTTTTTTTGACCTAATTTCAATTTGACGAGTTCAAAACAAACAGTATTTTCTCAATGTTTCATTTAAGATATAAAAATCTAAATAATATGTACCAGCTGTAAGCCATGTCTTAATTGATAATCGATTTTTCTTTCAACCTTTCTGATAATTCGACTTATGGACTTTGCATAATTGTCTTGACAGTAATTATTAATTAAATATTCATATCACTTCTGTTGTCACCTTGCGCCTACAATTATTTTTGATGGTATGAGAAACATTTCAAGGCAATTTTGAGTAGGCGAGTTCATTTTTTTTACAAATTTATTAAGGGAATATAATTATGCCTATGAGGAATATATTAAATTTAATTTATTTAATCTCGAATGCAAATAAACTGTATATCAATTTTAATGGTTTCGTTTGCGACATATATTAATAATATTTGTTAATATTATATTAAAAGAAATAAATTGGGCGAATGATATGTAGGGAGTTAGTAAGTATTTAATAAAAAATGCATTAAGTATTATAAATTATATCAAAATCGCTCTGTCGGTGAAGAAAATACATAAAATCTCTTAAGTAGCAATTTTAACTGTACTTTTTAACACGGCTCTATTAATAGACAATGTTCCCTATTCTATGCAAAATCCATCAAAAACGTCTCAGCACTTTAACCGTAATATGAAAATAGACTCACCAGTTTAGCGTACATGTTGTATATCCTCTCAACTTTCGAATGAGACTGATGCCTTCAACAACGTCGCGTCTCTATTTATACTCTGGCAATCAGTTTTCGAGCCAGTTCCGTATAAGTGTATCATTTTTTCTATAGGAAATCGCTTTAACCAGAGGGCCAAACTCTTTGTCCTTATGCTTCTGTTGAGTTTATTTTAAAATGTCTCTCAGTGACCCAATTCTGAAATACCTGAAATTCCAAACGGCAGATTACCAAAAAGGTCTAATATTAAAACATTACAGCATGATTCATTTGCAAGTTAAGAAAAAACGCTAAGATAATAGATAAAAATATTTGCAAGAAGGATTTTGACAGATGATAGGTTTAGTTAGTGGACATTTTGGATACAGACTATAGCCAAAAACACAATTGATCGTTGCCTTAGAAATTCATAATCATTGTATTAAAAAGGCTATCAGCTCAGAAAATATGTAGTACAATTTGTGAATTAAAGTGTTATTTAAAGTACAATACGAAACATAAATATTTACTTAATATATTAATTTTTTAGTTCAAATCAAATCACAAATCGCCTTTGGCGGGATTTTTTCTGTCACAGAACGTTTTTAGAGTTTTTTGATTAATGACATATTTGTAAATCATATCGACATTCCAAATTTGAATAACCTTTAATTGTTAAAATATATATTTGAATAGTTTTTTATTTCTTTTAACTTTCCTTTATTGTTTTTGATCTTAGAACTTTGCCTAATCTACGATATAGGTCCTTAAACGATGTGATTCATCGAGTAAATAAGTATTTATTGCGTACAATGAAAAAATGTGCACAGCCGACGTTATAACTCACGATCAATGTGTTGATAGTCATGTTTTTTCAGTTTTTTTCTTGGTTAATGAAATAAAATATGTGAAACTTCAAATGCTTAAGTAAGTAAGGGAAATGTCTTAAAGTGAACCTTTGTACTTAACAAGGACGAAATCAACCACGCAGAATCCGGTCAAGTTACATGAAATTAATTTAGAACATACGCTCGTTTTATTTTTAAATAATTTTGTACAGAGTGAATGAATTATTGTCGTCTAGCCAAGGCTTAACTTTGCTATTTTTTTATAAAATGGGGGGGGGGGCGAACGAGCTTGCGGGTGGCTTAAGCGGGGACGGCCACAGCCCATAAACACCAATTGATGAGTGCGTTGCCGGCCCTTAAGGAAGGAGTACGTACTTTTGCCAACAGAATTGACAAACATAAATTTATCCAGATCATAAATAGATGTACTCATCGCATTATTGTTGAACCCGGTGTTCAGTAGCCATCTTGACGAGTTTGGAAGTTTTGGCTTCTGATTTACGATTATTTATCATTTTGTGCTTCTTTGATTATTTAGCCGATAAATACCTGTTGATCATTTATATCAAACATAAACTTTAAAGATATACCTACGTCAAAATCGTATAAAACAGTTTAAATTAAAATTCATCTGCATCAACAAAAAGGTATATTCTGACTCTACTTATTTTGTTTATACAAAGTGAACATAGTTTTAGTTAACGACGCAAAAGATGTTTATTGGTAGAGGAAAGAGTACTTTTTAGATGTTATTTTACTTTTAGTCTGCGTGGAATTTTGTATGAGTTGAAAACGCTATGTAAGTAGGCTGTATATTATTATTATTTACTAATTATATTTATTTTTTATTATTTTATTACATTTAACAGTATTAATGTAGGTCTATACCAACAGATATATATACGGGTAACAAGACGACAGACAGATACACAGCGAATCAGTGGGTTCCGTTTGTATCCACTGTACGGAATTCCAAAAATCCAGATCGGTCCTCTTCCGACATCACCGTAATTCATATTGACTGATGCGTCAATATGAAATATTAATGTATGACATTACTGATAAGTGGGGAAACGCCCTTGATATTAAGATGCACGGTATAAAGAAAGCTTTAAATATTTATTAACCCACCATTAACTTTTGATTAATATTTAGTGTCAGAGTCAGACCAATAGATGTCACTGTCCTACATTGTGACATAGGTGCTTCTGATTTTTCTTAACGTCAAGATACATTTTATATAGGAAGCCACACCATAAATAACAGAATAAGAGGATGATAATGTTTCTGTATGGACTAATGGTAATCGATTCGGTCTATCATCAAAATAATGCAAAATCTGCGAAACGAAAAGGTCGCCATAATACTATTTAGGGGAGAAACGTTTGGGTTGTGCTTAAATATTTATTTTATTCTGTTTTATATTCTTTGTCGCAGCAGCAACAGAAATACATCATTTCTACTGTTTATCACGTTCAAGTGACATCCTGGTAGTTACGGAAGACAGAATTACCTACTAACACTGCCGTTTTCAAAGTGTGACTACGGTACCTTAAAAGTAGCCTATGAAAAAGGTCTATATGATAAAATATACAATGAATATGTAAGAAAATGTATTAAGATATAATACATATTAATTATCTGTGCCCATTGCTAATTGTGCTGTGACGAACTTATGATATATGATCAAGAAAAACTCGTATGTCGCCGTTCAACTCGATATCAAGTCCTTGATTCAATACAAACAATTTGATTCAAAATTCTATATTTATTGCGAAAAGTAGAAATACATATCGAATTTATCTTCTTTATATCATCATTGAGAACCAACTTTAGGGTTTCATTCATGAGTTTTGTAATAATATTATAAGCTCCAAGTCTTATTCACGTTTTGTTAATTTCTTATCGAGGCATCGGTGAACGAAATTTATATTTTGGACGCCTCAAACGAAATAGGGTGAAATGTCATCTTTGTGCACGTTAAACGGTATATAAGATGATAGAAAAGGTATGACTGCAGGATTCAGGCTCATTGGGTGGCTATTTGCATTGGTGGTGCATAGTGGACAAAATTATTGTTTGTTATGTATCTAATGACGAATTTAATTTAATTTAATATAATTTTAGCTTTTAACTTTACAAACATAGTTGTTAAGAACAAATGTTACTAACCAAATATGGACAAATGGTCTGAAATAAACAGTTATTTATTTTATTTTTTTATAAAAAACTGTCAAGTTGTCAAAGTCAAGTCAGCGTGACATTACAATTATAAGCATTTTCCATAAAATTAATAATATGTAAAGTTTAGTTTATACATAATGTATATCAAATTGTTGTTCAGTGAATCATTTGCAAGGCACAAAATAATTGTTTGAGTCATTACCATTCTCACTTAAAGACTATGACAACATACACATTGTAATACTATAATACATTAAAAGTTACATATATACTAAAAGATACATATTTAAACAATAATGCAGACGAAGAGAGGATGTTTCAAGAATTTGAAAGGTTCGTCAAACATTTTTTTAATAACGAGAAATGGTTTTTCGTCGCTGTTTTTTAAATTCTACTCACAAATACCATTATTAAAATGCTATAAATGTAATTTAATATTATATTAGTATTTTATTCATAAATATTGATCATTTTGTTTTCATTGTAAGCTTCTAACAACATTTCAAGTAATAAGTATATATTGATATTAAATAGCTCGCAAGTGCGTCGTCGACCTTTCCCATATCGGTTTATTGCGTAAAATCTAAGCTTAAAGACATCAGTCCATCTTTGTCCCTCTTGTGGGGAAAAAAGTGACAAAATATATTAAAATCATTAACCCTTCAGTCAATCGATAGTAATCTGAACGGATGAATTCTTCACTTTTTAACATAATCGAGATGACATTTACGATTGAAACTAGAAATAATTGCCGTTTAAGAGAATCCACATTTCAAGATTATACGTTAAAACGAATGGATTGATGCGGTATTATATTATTATACTATTTATTAATAATAATGTTTTGCATTAATTTTAAGTTTTGTCATTGTAGCTTACCTTAAATTACGTAAAAAGAATTTATTTATATAGTACTACTAGCACAACGTCTGTGGTTAATTGTAATTTTTATAACAGTTGGAAGTGCTTGAACTCTGGTAGAAAGATTTCGTAACGCTCGCAATACAATTTACCTTATAATATATTTATAATTTGTATAATATTTATTTATCTACCTATAGCTATAAAGTTATATGGGATCTATCTATTGCTAATCTCAAGTTCTTTAAGTAAATTTTTAATAAATAATAAATATAAATAATTAAAATAAATTTTTTATATATATAAAAAATTTATATTATATATAAATACCAAAAACAAACTCTAAAACCGTAAATTTACATTTTCCTCTGTATTTTATAATGAGGAAGAGATTTCTATAAGCTTTTTAAATTTTATTAAAGCAAATTGAATAAAATCTATATAAAACACCGCATCCACACTTCGCATTTACCATCTCACTGCTTCCGCATTTTTATTCAGAGCTACAATTTTATTCCTTTAACTTTAAACCCAAATACGTGCTAATTAACATTTAAACTTGGCCATTAACAAGTTTAAAAATGGCTTTCGGTTTTCCTTACACACTATCATGATATCCAGTAAATCCTAATTTTCTATTCGTAGTCGTCCAGAGGGCCTCAGAAAGATAGAGAGATAAAATAGTTTCAAGAAGTCAAAATAGGATGTATTGACGATGGACGCCATGTTCCCAGATTCAATTTGAGATACAATTTTTGTTGACAACATCCAACATCTTTTGAAGAAGTCATATACAGAGGCTCACCTGATCGTAGGTGATACCGCCGCCCTCGCGATGCCAGAGGCCTCACCAGTGCGTTGCCGGCCTTTGAGATGCGTATATGCTTTCTTGAAGGCCCCTAAGTCGTATCGGTTCGGAAACACCTCTTATGCTCCGGTGTGCGCGGCAGAAAGTTCCTTCTGATGCTGTCGAAAGTTGTCGATAGGCGGACATCCAGGTGATACGAATGAACTTTCGTACTCTGCCTTTCGTATAATGATGGAATTCAGCTGCAGGTATCGATCCAAACCGCTGCTCCATCATCAGGGCAAGGCTACTTAAGCCCCTTGTAGTTGTATACCTTTTATTTTCCACCCTTGGCATATACATTATTACTATATACATAACGAGGTTTTATACAAAAAAGAGACCGTAACAAAGTATTTGTAAACATTTTGTACGTATATTCGGTCATTCTGTTCTGACAAGTGACATTTGCAACATAAGGCGTTTATGTCTTATTCAATATGCAAATTGTATTTAACTATTATCAGTTATTTCTGGTATGTATGGTAATTTTTATATAGAGCACGAGTGGTTGGCGTGAGCAACGCTTTTCACTTTGATCTGTACAATGGCACATTTATGAGAAACATGACAACAGTAGAGTCTTAATTGGTCAATGATGATTTATGTAAATATAAAGCTTTTATAAACAAAAGCTTGGTTAAATCTATTCATCATCTTCTTCTTGGTTAAATCTATTCATCTATTGTATTTATCATGGAGAGGTATCGGTATCGCCTCGATGTCCGATAAGCATCTTAAAGGCCGGCAACGCAATAGTGCCTCACTATTGCGTTGCCTTGCGAGTGTCCATGGGCGGTATCACTTACCATCTTATTTCTCATTTTATAAAAAAACATATCATCGCATAAATGACATGTTGTCAGTACGAGAAAATTACTTAGTTTTGCAAGAGTTTTGATTTTTGCGACTGAATGACTGAATGATGAATGCTGAATGATAATACTTAGTTGACTGAATGATGAATGACTGAATGATATTTAAAGGCGAACTAGTTTTGAGTTCATAAGAAGCGCGTTGCTCCATTAGATCGATTACAATTATGTAGTTATGCGATATATGTTTAATTAAAATTACTTGCGCTAATGTAAGGCATTATTCTATGTCTGTCGTTAGCGAGACTGTGGCGCATACGCACATAATGTAAATATTAGTTTGAAACAATCTAAGTAATAGTTATTATTCTGAGGAACTGTACAGTAAAAATGTCTGAACGCAACGTTGTTATTCTGTGGAGTTGTCACTAGACATTTTTCCCGCCTTTTCTCTAGATTGAGAGCTCTATGTAAAACTCTTTGTGTAATTAATGTAAATAAAACAGTTTAGTTCAAATGAAGTTAGCTGTTTTATTACTAACTGTAAACACGCTTCGTCCTATCCTTTATCCTAAAAGACCTTAACACTGGAGCATCCATATCTAGATTTAAGGTCAAGTAAAAAATATATCAGGAGGGTAGAAAAATAAATCAAACAGAAGATGCAAATGTCGCTAGATCGGGAAATGCCATACTTGTAAACCGAGATAGACCGAGAGGTGGCTGTGTGAATATTGGGTATGTTGAACAAGGTCAATCAGAACCAAATAATTGTTATTAATCGTACATATTTTAAAATTGTGCTACAAACGTTCAGAGATCTAATAATTAAGACAGCTTTCTATTTATAATATTTGTTTATCCAATTCACTTTTAACATGTGGGTAGGTGAAAACAAAATTACATTTATTTTAAAAAAAGACACAAACAGGTTTCCTCATGACTGGCAGCAATTGAAAGAGACGTACCATAAAGTAAATATAACGACCCGGCCATTTTAATAAATAAACAATAAAATCACATTTGTACACTGACCTCGTAAAGTTATTACAAATTGCTAAATTAATAAGGAATTATATGTTATCAAAGTCCCTGAGCAAAATAAATCGTTTGTATTTATTGTTCAACTCCTGGACTATAAATGTAAAGTGCCCAATGTATAATTAATTGGTAATGATTATGCAAAAGGATTAATTACGTATGCGGGTACAGATTAAAAACTTCTTTGACGGATATAGATATGAATTGATATTTGTTTTTCATAACTTGACGTTTCGGGTGCAGGCAATAGTGGTCTGTGACGAATCAAGTTCACAGACAATAAATTTCACTCTTATAAAGAGTTTATTTCAGTAATTTTTTGGCGGGAGATTGGAAAGGGGTTCGGTGTTTTCTCCCAAATTATTTTATTGCGATTTGGAGTAGAATGTTGATTGCTTTGTCGGTTTCCCGCCAGGAATAAATGTAGACCAATATTTTCCGTTTGAAAATACTCGACTAAAATTACGACAAAACGAATTAAGTGGCGAGAGAAGAAGTTGCAACATGTTGTAAAAGTTTGAATTTTCTATAATTGATATTTTATACAGTCGGATGTCGAACAAGGATTGCTTGCTAGAATCGTACTTTTAACCACGAGACTAAAATTCTAGCATTTATAATTTTCTTGTAAATTAAAATTACATTATATTTTGCCACCAAATTGGATAATGCGCTCCACGATGAACCAGTACGGAGGACCAGCGCATGCGCAGTGTATTTAATGTCAAGGTAGAGCAAGGTTGTACTTGGTTTGCACAGAGTAACCACGGCTTAAAGATCTACAAGACTTTCGCAAATTTACGATTAAAATTTGTAATAAAATTGAGTTTAAACTGAGAAAATAAAACATTAATTAGCAGACGAAAAATCTAGCACATTAAGAATATTGCTGATAGAGAGATAGCCACACTTTTTGATTGTATAAAAAAGCGTTGGGTTGATACTAATGTACATTAGTAAATTTTGCGTCATATATCCTCAGGAACCTCACATATTCTAATAATTCATTAAAAATGTGTTTTATCACAAGCAGTTATACAGTGAGTTGTTTATGAGAGAGACTATAATTAAATATTATGGATAAGCATATATATGTTTACTCTTACGCCTCATCAATGCAAATTATAATAACGACTGGTGCCTATACCATATGACAAAATGGAAGATTTTATTAATCCAAATTAATCTGTTAAAAACACACACACCACATACACCCACACAACACACATTCACATTACACATATTTCGATTGCTATATCAGGGTAAAATGTAATAATATGTTTTCTTCTTCATTTGAAGAGATTTTTTATAAATTACCTAAATTGTAATTCCTGGAGGTACTACAGGGACGTATTCTATTATTTTTTATTAAGGTAATAAATAAATTTTCTATTAAAACACTATATTGTAAAGCTGAAATTCCCGAAATATATTTAAGCAAAGTTACCCTATCATTGTTAAAAAGATCAATTCGGTGTTGGTGGTTCTGTACATTCCACGCAGTAATGTCGTTTAATGTATTCATTTGTTTTTGTGAAATCGCTCTGATTGATGTGTTTTAAAAAGCTATGTATTTGCTTTTGTGTTTTTACTATATCTTTTATCTATAAAGGTTTTAAAATTTTTTTTTTTATATGTACTCGGTTATAACTAAGGTGAGTTAAAAAAGGTGTAATTACTTCTACCAGCTGAATTATAATTATATTTATAATTATGAAAAGTTGATAAAATTATATTAATCTAAACAGTTTACCAGCTTGTACTGCGATATAAAAGTCAATATTAAATATTGTTCGGTACCAAAAATCGCAATAAAACCTTTTTTCGTCAGATTACAATATAGAAAACGTATTTTGTTTCAGTTACACGGATATTGTAATTACTGAAACATCATTATCGTATTAATCTATTGCAACGTGTTAACCAAAGTGTGGCGGTTGCCAAAACATAATTGGATATCCTCAGAACACTCTAGTATTGCCAGGAAAGTGAAATTATTACAGTTTATTTGTTGCATTTTTTTCTATAAACCTTATCTCTTTTATGCTGTATTTCATTGCGGCGAACTCAATTCATAATTTACGATTGATTACTATTAATAGAAGTAACTTATGTGATACAACCTACATTCATATAAAGTTAAAAATTGCCTCTGTTAGGTTTAAAAATAAAATCAAATCGCAGACTCTCAGTCCATCTCACTTTTATTTAAAATGTGAATAATTTTATCTCATAACAAATATATATATTTATTTTCAGTTCAACAAATGTTTCTGTTAAATATTTGTTAACATAAAATAGATAATGTAACTATATTTACATATTATGGAAATGTGATTATTTAAGGTTCCGGCATCTCCTCCTTCGGGTGACAGTTGGGACATTGGCCATAGACTACGGCTAAAACCGTAATCGCCAAAACCAGGAACGTCTACAACAAAAAGAAATATATCCTCCGGCAAATATTCTGTTTGTATTGGATAGACATATCGCGCCATCTTACTACTATCATAAGAGCGGAGTAAGTAAGTATAAATGTCAAGTTTAATTGTTTGCCGCGTAATGAGGAGCAAGCAAGTAAATAACAAAACATGTATTTAACTATCTTATAATACATGCCTCTAGTGATTACGATTTTGACTCTTAGGTAATATATTCACCATCTCAGCAGAGTAGTGCGAGCGCTTTCAGATTATCTATGGGCGACTTTTGATCAGGTGAGCTTCCTGTCCATTTCCGTATTATAAAAGCTCTGCATTTATACAGCTCAATTTAAAATCTTATTATTCATAATCCAGCGTACCTAATCTAACACGAATCTTACTAAAACATTGTTTATGAAATTATTAATTAAACTGGTGGAATTAGAAACAAAAGAAACTTTAGCTGACGGTAATTTTAATGCTTGTATGCACGCTAAATAAGATTTGAGAAGCGCAATTACGACCGGTTCTTTCGTCGGCATTTATAATTCAATATACAACCGCTCATTGATAGGCAGGACTTCATGGGTGCATTGTTGCCTAAATTTTTTGTAATGTAAAGTTAAAGTTTTTAACTAACAACTAATAATATTTATTTTATATTCAGATTACAGGAAATGCTACTTGTCTATAGATCATATCTTGAAGAATTTTGCGGAAAAATTATGAAGATTATGAAAGTACAACATAAAGAGAAAGATGCGGGTTTCGCGAGCATCAGCAACCCAGCTCACCCATAAGTATTATAAAAATATTTCCCGTAAAGCTGGCTGGGTGGTTGGTGGTACGAAGGTTAAGGCTTCCCTGTCTGAGTTCGAGAAGCAATTAAAAAAAAACATTCACGACACAGTCGGGTGATTGACAGACGGACAGGTCTAAGTAACAGGGTTTTAATAATTTGTATTCAGAAGCATAAAAAATATTTGATTGTATACAGCCGTATATTGCAAAGGCCAAATTTATTTAATTTATATCGAAGATTGTTTTACATATTATATTATATATTATTATTTATATGAGCTTAATTATTTTGAAATTTTCGTAAATTATGTAAACACTTACCACAATAATATTTTTCATTCTTGAGTATTTCAATTCTGAATAATGCGCGTGGCTAAAATCTCCAGTATATATATCGTAATGTGTATGCATAGGAAATCGAGTGTGACATTAAACCGTCGGAAAAATAATTAAATTGAATAATTTTAATGTAATTTTTTTAATTTAATCCGCGGATAACTTTACGCAGCTGCACAATTTATGTTATACTTCTGGAAGGTTGTATATATTTTTACTTTTAAGAACTGTCAAATTTTCCATTCAAAGTTTTTCCTTTTGACAATGGACCTGTAAACTTATTAATAATAAACTTTGTTTTCAGACCAGAGATCCATATATAAATAGTTTAATAAGTTAGTAACAATTTAGACTTAGGTGCTATGTTAGTTATGATAAGGAAGACTAAAAAAAACAAATTAAGGTGGGGCATGAACGGAACGCCACCTTTTTAACAAGTCGGTGTCGTGTTTTGATATCAACACACTCAGGATACCATTTGAGCTGTGCCGAATACGACTCATCAGCGATGCCACTCTTTTTCGAACGATAGCGATGATACTATCCGTTCGCATCTCCGCAAACATGCCCGATACAACTTCCTTTGGAGTTGTAGCTCTTCAGTTTTTCTTGTTGAAGATTTTCAAAGTGGATGTACACTCAAGGATTCCTTTCTTTGTTAGCATTTTAACACTCTCTCAGCTATTTGGTGGCTATTTAACCATCGCCAGAAATAAATTAAATACGTCACGAAACACATGAAAATTGAATTTTCTTCCGTTTTCATAACATTTTTCATTAATGCTACGCTCTTATATAGTAGCGTTGTGTTACATAGCCTTCCTCGATCAGTGGACTCTCAATCGCATTAGCAGTTTCTGATATAAGGGCATTCATTCATACACTTCTAATACCTTTTTAATATTGGTATAGATTTTATAACAACATATGCCCAAAATCAACCCTAGTTCGACTGTATTCCCTTGGAAAATCTTTAAAAAGATGAAATAATTGTTATTTTGAGTTAGAGCCAAATTTAAAAATCAATTGAATGAAATTTGAACCACGGCCCAACGCATTTATGTAATTTTTAGTGCCTGCTGTAAAATATTTAGCAATGAGTTCGATGGTGTACATTATAAGATGATAATTTAAATTTTGCTAAAATTTTACTAACTCCTATCAATTTATGGATGAATTAATAAATTCTTTATAAATTAAAGCCAGTGAAGTCTCTTAGTTACATTTTTAAATAAATAAAACAATAATATCAACCGCTTGATTGTACCTCGAGGGCGATAAAATATTTCTTCAATATAATAAATAACTGTTGATAATCAATCATGAAAACCGTGAAGCATTTATAGTAAAGCAATGCATTTATTCCTTTATGAGTTTATTACTTAATGATTAGCATCTTCAAGGGCAGCTTGCTTTCGATAGCCGGACGGGGACTTAAAATTTCCTAACAGCATTATTGAGGTTGCTTTTCTGTATCTTGTTAGTTTTTGACCTCCTACTGTATTGAGCTTTAAATTTATAAGCTTTATAGGACCGCGTTACACTAGCGATACAGACACTTTATAATTATTTATATATATATTTTTATCATTAGGATCTTTATTAAAATTTATAGGTATTAAAAAAAATTTCGATATATGTATCAGTTTCATGGTTGTTTGAATAGATATATCTTAAGCGGGGTCTTCCCAGCCGTTTACGACTTTTCATAGCACACTCCTTCCTTAAGGGCCGGCAACACAACCACTACTGCATGTTTATGGGATACTTAGGTCACCAATCAGTAAAAATTTGTTCTTATATAAAAACTCACATTTACTTGCATATAATTGAGTTTTCTCCTTCTTACCTTTGTGATACATGTTTTACAGCGAATGGCCAGTGTCCAAGACCGTGGGCACATGCGTAAGGTAAGCAAGACAAGTAGGTAAATCTTCGTTGACGTTATTCAAATTATGTATGTCTGGCGTTGTCGAAGATGAAGGGGAAAATAATAAAAAAAACCCAATGCACATAATATATTACAATAATAACTCCATTTATATCATATTCTTATTTCTATTAAAGCTGGCGTAGATTTAGTTTGGTTTCACCGCAATTCGCTATATTCTACATTACAACAATATTCATGATCAATTTAACTAAAAAAGTTTAGTGGAGTATTTCAACAACTAAAAATCAACTGATTACATTATAAATTACATTTTTTTATTCATCGCAGAATTCAAAATCATGCTAAAGCCGACATTAGTGCCTTGTCATATTGAATTTGTCTCAACGATCAACTCAAGATGTCTAATTGAAGTTTCCAATATTGCACATTTACATTTAAAAACTGACATGTAAATTGTCAATTTAATTAAAGAACTTTTTCCTTCAGATTAAATATGTACTTATATTTTGATTCCAAATCAACTAATCTTAATCAATTTATAGTGAGAGCATCCGTATTAATAAGATTTACTTATTTTAGTAACCTTTTATTTAAAAATGACAAAATTGTATACGCGATTTTCAAACCTTAGGTCCCATTACTTAAGTTGAGAAGGTAAGATTTTTCATAAAGTATTCTCATAACAATTTAATTAACTAGTAATTAAATTGACAATTTAATTTCAAACATTCATAACACATACACATACATTACATATAAAATTTCAGCGTATGGTAACATTTCATTTGCAATGTCAAAGTGATTGGAAACCAAAATGGCGCCACTAGCCACCTGTCACATATCAACTTAATTCAAAATGGCAGTGTTATAGACAAAGTGGGAAACAAAGAAGTCTTTTTTTCGCTTCCCAAATATAAAACATGGATTTTGTCAATGTCACGTTTAGAAAATTAAATGCCAAAATAAAACAAAAATTTATATACAGGAACAAAAAATTCTTCTGCAGTAACTACTCCATTATATTCTCACATGTGTCTAGATTGTAAAAACAAGAATTAGTTGTTAACGTGGCGCCATCCTGTGTTTGAAACAACTCATACAGCTCATTAATGGATTGTCAGCGGTCGTATAATCCGACGAAAACTGATGTTAATATTATTCTTTTCTTTATATATAACCTTGTTTTGCCATTCAATTGATTTCTAGCAATCATTTTTTAGTTCATTAAAAATAATTATCAGCTTTAAGTGTGCGGCGATATATTTATTATGTCGGTTTACCATAGCAGTGCCATCTATTGATTACTTTCTCCAGTCGAAAAGTATCGACATATGTTAGAATCTTCGATTTAACAGATAATTGTGACTGTCAATTAATTATAGACAAATATTTTGCAATATAATAAAATTGCGACTATAATTCCATGGACCAGACTGCTCACGGTGTGCCAATTTAATTTAAAATCGGTTAAGTAGTTTAGGAGTCTATCGCGGACAAATATCGTGACAGGAGATTAATATGATATATATAATAATAATTAATTCACTTCCCGAACACGACTGTTGACAACCTATCTTTGGTCAAACAAAGGATGTGCGGTGTTCTACCTTCCAATAGCGACCTGCTTTTACATGTTGGTTATAGTTCTCCGACGTTCAGTCGGAGAAAAATAGTTATATTAAAACCGGACAGATGTGAGTCAAAGACGTTTTTATGTCGAAACAACTTTTACAATTCAGATTCGCTATTGAGAGTTAGCTGATTGCAAAAACATTATAGCTATATATAATTAATGAGTATCGCTTTACATTTAACTATATCTTTAACATTAACAACACACTTAAATATTTAAAGCAATGATAAACTTAACAACAGAACCTTACAACTTTAGGTAATTCTAATAACCATTTGCAATAACTCAAATGCAATTACATCAATAGCGTCAGAATGGTTTCTTTATAAGAAAAGTTTTAACGTGGCACATATAATGCTTTCTTTAAAAGAATGATTATTTAATTCCTTCCTAAGGAACAAAAAAAAATTACTTGATGTCCATTGGAACAATCGGCTGTTAATTTACGTTATATAAGTTGAAATTTCTTAAAAAAATTCGATTTCGTTCTATCGAACACTAAATGGCTGTAATTGAGAGGATTTAGACTTCCAACCATTGGATTTACTTCAAAATCCACTGAAGACCTATAATTAACCATTGTGACCCAACTGACTAATACAAGATATTTCCCACTGTTATGAGATCAAAAACAAATAAACATTTCGCGAAGGCTTAACCTTAACTACGCATAAAAAGCCTTTACTTCTAATAACATTTAATTCGGATACACCAATACATTATAAACATCACATAATAAAATATAAATATTTCAAAATGGTTTGTCGAAAACTCGCGAATCTGTTGCCTAAAAGGTAACAAAGACATATTTAATATCTGAGTTATGTATTAAACCCTTATTAGAGGCGAAGGAATAAATCTCAGCTTTTGATTACACAGTACTTCTATTTCAATGTTAATGCTTCAAGATTATATAGAACACACTATAAATATTGTAAGAAAAATCAAATTTGAGTTTACGTTTTCATTCACAGAGTTAAAGAAAAACATTTTTTAGCGGATTTAGTTATGTATTTTTTTTTTGCAAAATGTAAATAAATTACATTAATGTAAAAAATACATAAAAGCATTTTTCTTTAAATGAATAACAGTTATGTTAACAAATGACAATATTATTCACCGAGTTTCAACATTGGGACGTAATTTTAATTGGCACTATTTACAGAAAGCTTTAACAAGCTCCAAAATACCTACCGTGAGTTTGACAACGAGTATTTCTCATATATTTCACCTTGGTTTATTTCGATTGCGTTTAAATTTTGTCTATATCATGGTAAGGTATATTTGATATACATTTTCTATTTGCGCATCTATGGCTAAATGCAAATAATCAGTCCTAGCAAATTTGTATATTGGTTAAGTTCTTCTACGGTTCCTTTTGTCACAGAACATATTCAGTAAAAGAGTACTCGCGTAAAACAAGTTTTTATATTTGCTGAAAATTAAAAGATCACTTTCTATATTGATAGTAAAATGGACTTACAATACTTTCTCTGCTAACTGCTAAATTTATATTTTCTATCAAGCTGTGTAAATAAAATTGTCATGTCATTTAGTGTTTAGGCGTGAAATAGTCACCACTTCATCAATTGTAAATAGACAAGCTCTTATACTTGAGTTTTATGATTGGACCTATAATATCGCGATTTCTTATAAATATGAGTTCTATTGGAACAATGCAAAAAATACTTCTGGGGCTTAGTCGAGATGCAATAACGTGTTTAAAATTATAATTACCAATTTACTAGCAATACTCCGCGAATGTTGTTCGTAGAGCGACAAACAACATCCTGAAGATGCTCCGGTGTCGGGGCGAAACGTGCGTCGATTGTTTGTGGGGGGTTTTTTCGCGGAGTATTGCGGGTTTTATACTACTATTTCGCAAATTAACGCCTTATTCTAATAACTATATGTATATATATGGAATACCGAAAAGTAAATTTGTATGACATTATTTGTGGATAGAAATTGATATATACTATATGTCTAAATTTAAGATGCAATAACCTATATTATATGTCATCGCATCTTAATTGCGCATCTATCTTTTTTTTATAATGAACTCGCCCCCATATATTTTCAATACAAAAATGTATCGATTCATTCTATATTATTACGAACAGTTCGTGCTGAGGTCTGTGAAAGTCTTTGGCGGTTGTCAAAATTTTAAATCAGTACAGTGCTAGCGCATAATTATTTACTAAAATTAGTTAAATTGCATTAACCTTTAATTGTTTTTGTTTAAAAACCAGGAAGAACATTCTTATTGATTGCGAGACATTTTTGCGTTAGCAACTTCGGTACAGAACATTAAACATGCACAGAACACAATCTAACACTAAGTGACGTTAACCCCGCTGAAATAACATTTGACATTTGACGTTTGGCAAAATTTGCTTTAAATAAAGTAGTTGTTAAACGATATAGGCCTAATAACATTGTTGATTTAAATGTAACCGAAAGAGGTTAGTTAAAATCTTCAAAATTATTATTCAAATAAAAAACGTAGTTGAAAATTCTCTTCAAAATGCATGTGTTCCATTTTGTATCGTTGCGCATCGCGGGGGTTTCTATCATAAAACAATATGCATCTCTTTCGCACATATGCGTAAACTAGCAATGTGTGAAGAGTTTGAAGAATCCCCTCCCCTTCTCCGGAGCTGGTCCCATCAACATAGGAACTTGGTTCTTATGTGTTATTGTTATCTGGAAAGAATGAATTCCTCACATTCCACTTTTCTTAGCCCCAAGTTATTTTGTACAGCTAATAAACATTAAATATATATTTTGCGCAACACGCAGACCACACTTCTAGACCAGAAAGGGATAGAACTAAGGCTGTCTCATCATTCCAGGTGACTGTCAAATAATCTCATCCCATTTTCTTAATTTTGGTTAATCAAGCACCTGACATCATCATCCATTTTTTTTTTAAATTTTGATTAGTCAAGACGAGGTTGTGTCAAGTATAGATTAGCATTTTGTTCTAAGTCGAATTGGGTACATTACCTTGCAAGGAGTCTGCATCCAAGGCTCTCCATCAATTTGCATCGGGAAGGTCTTCTTGGTGGTGATGGTGATGGAGCTGCATTGTGCCAATCGACGCCCAGAAGCACGCAGACCTAAATTCAACTTTGATATATAAAATGTTCAGTAAGTTTAAAGAAAAACACTTTATTAACGGATTTTAGTTATGAATTTTTCCGTCGTTTTTGCAGCGTACGTGGTGACGGTAGACTGAAGACAAAAGATGTTAATTGTCAAAATAAGTTTCACAGCTGCAGAGAGGCTGTGTGTTATCTGTATTTGTTGCCCCGGAGTTGGTATCGACTAAAACCGGAAGGATTTTTACAAAACCGACTCACGGTGTCCTCCATTTTCCCGGATTGTTTTTCATTATTATTTTTTATTTAAATGAGTAACAGTCATGTTAATAAAAAGGCAATATTATATTCAGTAGGCCCTGGTTTCTTCCGCCGGGATAACAATATGTTATATAAAAATTAAATTTGTATTGATTTTATCTGTAATAGACTTATCTATAAATTAGTTGAATATAAGAATATTGAAATAAATAAGATTACCCGTCCGCACTTGCCCCATGTGAAGACAGTTCTCTAAGCCTATAACTTCGATTAGTTTATCGCCAATATCTGAAAATCGTAAGTTCTATCAAATCAAAGGTTAGGAACTATTCATTTAATATCACAACTATGTAGATATTCTGTATTTTTATGTCAAATGTGAAAATTTTATACTATAGTAAATTTATATACTGAATGACTACAGCTGCCGGATTGTATAATAATGTTCTTTTCTCAAAATGCACAATTTTTTTTTTCACTAAACGGCTTTGTACGTTCGAGCCAATTCGAAATTTAAATTAAACCCTTGATAAATTACCTCTTTGGTCGCCATGTTACGGCGTTAGTCGTTCCATTTTTAAATTTCACGACCTTTAAGTTACCTCTTTGGTCGCCATATTGCAAAGTAGACGACCGTTCCATTTTTAAATTAAATGTGACTTTACAAAGCAATTGGCAAACACGACAGAAATGAATTTTCACCCAACTATTGCCGGCAGCTTGTCAGAGTAATGCTCAAATCTCCAAGAATGTTCGAGAAAAATAAATAATATACCTTGTTGAGCATTAGGGAATCGGCCTCTTCTATGAGCCCCACTGGCGCCCCAGAGATTTGATCCGCCATGAGCGTACGGGATATTCAGTAATGCAACTCCTTGTAGAGCCGGACCCTTGCTGAGCTCAAGTGACGAGCCATCACACTGAAAAGGAAGGGTTAGGAAATACTATCTTTCGATTTGGATAAGCAAAATCTCTAAGAAAAACAAACACTTACAACGATATCTATATTCTCATGTAAGTTCTTGCAGCTGGCGGCAAATTGCTCTGACGTGGCAAACTCAAAGTACCACAGTTTGTTTTTCATCCTAGAGCTAAATTTGTCGGGATTCCGCTCTCGTTCCGTGTGGAATTTGACACAAATTGCCGCGTCCTGCAAATATATATATGTCGATATATTGTCGGGCAATGGGCAATATATATATATATATATATTTTATAAATATACTAGCGACCCGCCCCGGCTTCGCACGGGTGCAATGCTGATACACTACAGAAAAATTAACGCGTTGTCGTAAAAAGTAAATGACAAAAAAAAGTTATTGTGGGTTATCCATAAGAGATATACCATCACGGACTTTTCTGTAGACCTTTTCAATGTGTACAATACTTAGTACATTATATTGATAAAACTCGTAGGGTTCAGCCTGCGTTTATAATGTTAGCGGAAAAAATGTAATTATTTACGACATCACATTAGAAACCTTAAAATGTATTTTTAAGTACTTCTCTACTATTTAATTGATGTTATTATACATATAAACCTTCCTCTTGAATCACTCTATCTATTAAAAAAAACCGCATCAAAATCCGTTGCGTAGTTTCAAAGATTTAAGCATACAAAGGGACAAAGAAAGCCACTTTGCTTAATACTATGTAGTGATGTAATATCCAGTTATAATTAATTCACTATGTGGACTGTGGTCTTATGTTTATATTTTTCATATATCTACAGTCATACAAAATTACATAGGAGTTATATTTACATGAAACATATTGAAAGTACATGATTTAACTATATCAATGATTGTAATGTTCTTTAAAGTTAAGAAATGAGGTGTTTATCAATGAAATCGGACGTTACTCATTAAGTCTTTATTTCGCAGAACTGAAGGGCACAGAATAATGTACTTACGACGCCGATGGAAAAGTAATTGTTAATGATGTTATACGGAACCGAAGTGGGATGAGGTGCGGAATCCGGCATTTGGAGGAGTTCACACTGAAATTTTTATTTAACAGCTAATCAAAAGCATCAAGAGAAGTGGAAATAATTAGTTCAAAAACTAAACGGCTCAAAGTTGGTTGAATAAATTTACAAGTTAAACCATTTTTGCAAATGATTTATATTTAATAAAATAAATTATTTGAAAAAATAAAGAAAAGAATGAATTGCAGATAATTTTCTAGAGAGAATTTACTTAATTTAAACAATTTTCCAATTAACGAAATCATTAATGTTATGTTAAATAGCTGAATTAAAAAAACGTCGATTAACACCGAACAAAACAAAAACGTATATAATTAATTCAAGAGATAAAATATATTTAACACAAACATTGTGCGTCATATTCTCAACACGTATCTGCCACCGGTCCATCATAATGGTGCTTGCTCGTGATATTTTATCCAATATTTTGTGAATCGATTCACCTTCATATCTGAAATGTATATTTTTATTCAATCGTTTTATATAATCAAAATATGTAATAAAACAGTAAATTTGAGGAAATAGATATAAATTCTATATTACCAATTCCGTAGCAATATTCCGCGAAACCCCCAAACACTCTACGCACGTTTCGCCCCAACTCAGCCGCTGTACGTAGTCAACGTCCTGATATTGCTACTGAATTGGTCTATTAGGATTTTTGAACGGAAAAACAACTTTGAATATTGTAACACTGGATCAAATCTATTAATGTAGACCACATAGTCGTATGGACTTCCACAGAGTAACATCCGTTTCTATCAAATCTTTTTTTGTAAATAAAATAAATAAAAAATCAAAAAGCCTTTTATTTCTAATGGTTTTTTTAAAGATTTATAATGGTTTATTAAATTAATATATATATAATGACACTTATGATTAAAAATTAGCATTTACTATGTCGAATGTCGAAAAATGCTTATCTAAATGACATCTGTATCAATTTTTATGCATGAACCCTCACTGGAGGATGAAGGCCACCTATATATATATATCTTTTTTTGTAGTAAACAATAAAACCAATTCGGATTTAATGGTAATTTGAGATAATATAATTAAGCAAGTCTAATTCTTTGTTCTTACCCTCCCCCCCATCGCAGACAACGAGCGAGGTCGTTGCCAGTGCCGAGTGGAATCACCCCAACTGCGGGTTGCAACTCCATTTCTATCTTATCTGTAAACATTGATTAAAAGCTAAATACACAACTATTTAGTCGTCGAAATGACAATAATTACAGAAATTATCAATTCGCATTCTTGCTATACAATACAGAAACAATGATTAAACAGAATCCAATGCAGAACTTTGTTAAGAAAGCACTGAATACCAGTCTCAAAATTATTTTTTTTCATCTTACCCATAGTTTCCAAAACCCAACCGACAGTACCATCACCACCACAACATATTACTCTGTAGTTCTTCACATCTTTGAACATCTGTAGCCCTAAAACAGAAAGGAAATTGATTTTTGACAACAATCTTTGGGAGGCTTAACAGGTCGCGAGATTTGCCTGTCTAGTCTTACTAAAAAAAAAACTGCAAGTCTTTGTAAACTTTGTGTAATTCCTGGATTAAAATATCGCTCATTCAAAAAAAAAAACACTTTATTAACGGATTTAAGTTATGTATCTTTGCAATACTTAAATATATTTTAAAATTTTCCGTTTGCGTGGTAACTTAAATCCGTTAATAAGGTGTTTTTCTTTAAATGAGTAATAGTTATGTCATTAAAAGACAATATTATCCCTGTTTTAGCTTAATCCGGGATTGACAATGTAAATATTCTTTAAAACACCTTAAGCGATTAGGTCTCCCAATAGCATGGTATATTTAGTGTTTAGAATGGATTGTTTGTTACCGATAAGGATAGAAAGTAAATGTAAATTCCTTGACTACTAAGATATAAGTTAAAGTCAGTTATAACCATTGATTTAGGTCCCTGACCTGTAAGGATGGATGTATATTTAAAAAAAAAATATTTAGAAAAGTTACCAACATTTCTTCCTTGGCCTACATATGTTTATTTCCAATTCATTAATATTATACAGAAAAGCTAGTCTTTTGTTTTATAATATTCATACAAATATAAAAATAAAATTTATTGTCACACACTCGACAAAAGTCACTACTGAAAGTAAATAACAGGATAAAAAAAGCATTGTTTCACAAAAAATAAAAAACATTTGTAATTTTTCTTAATACTCAAAAAATTTATATAGAACAGGAAATATAATGACCAACCTTGCATAGGACCACCTTTGGCTATATCGTGGACTTGTCGAGGGTTCAAGATATACTGCAATTTTCTCAGCACTCTAGAGCCTTGCCTCCCCCCACTTTTGGGGTTGATGAATACGAGAAGGGGGCAAGTTCCCTCCGGGGGTGTTATCTGGAAGGAGATCGGTGGAGCTCGGTGCTCCTTCTTCTGTTCTTTCTTCTCTTCGGCCTCCGCGGAGATTGAGATTGGTAGGGAGATGGAGATAGGTAGAGTTTGCTAAAAATGAATTCTCTTACATCAACATTTCCAACTAAAATGGTTTCCATGAGAATTAAACCAGGAAGCTACAACAATGAAATTATAAACAAACTGCTGTTACAACAACCGTGTCCCGTGAGCACGCACGCTGTAAATACAAACTCAAATAAATTAAATATACTTAAATTTTGTAAAAATACATAACTCAAATCCGTTAATAAAGTGTTTTTTGCAATGTTACAAGTTAAAATTAAATATTGTCGACAAATGTTATTCTGTACTTTGGTATTTAAGAATAATATATATAGTGCGTATACTATCACCTGTTCCGTGGGCGGCTTATGAGGCAATGAGCGTTGCCGGTCCAAGACCAGCGGCCGAATGGCGGTGGGGGGGAGGATGTGTTTCGCGTGGCGACCCAAAGTGCACGCTCCCCCAGCGCTGCCCACACAGCGGTTGTGAAGCTGTTTGGATAGGGTTTATATCAAGAAACAATTATCATAAGCTAGCCAAATAAAATAGTTAATAGTGGCGATTCTGATGCACACACGCTAAACTAAAAATCTCTAAATTTAGCTTTAGACCTGTCAATCATATACAGAATAGGTTACGCTCTCTAAAACACGTATCATAATCTACACCATTGTTGTGTTGGTAGTGTCTAGCATATATACACCCAACACTCACACTAAGTAAAAAAAGTTTTAACACAGACTACAATCAAACATAATAAATTCATACAAAGATTGGTCTATTAGGGTTTTATACTGTGGACTTTCGCAAATTAACGCCTGATTCTATTAATTACACTTTTATTGTTTATTGTTATTATATGTCAGTTTTTACAACTACGAATTAAATAATTATATAAAGTACGTTAACCGATATTATTATACTCATATGTCCCCAGACAATGTTTTTTTGTTGAACGTAAAAAATAAAAAAAGTGACCTGACCAATGAATATGGAGTGTTATTCTTAGTTGTATTTTTTAATATAAAGTTTTTTTTTGCCTGAAATAAAGATTATTGGTATTGAGAAGCTGTTGTTAATAAAACTCACAGTTATATGACACCAGCGACAGTGGAGCCCCGTTATGCCATTGTAGCCTTTGATCTTTTTCCGGCAACGCGCGCATTTGCCGTGACAATTTCCTGAAACGAAATAAAAACGTGACAAAACCATTTAAATTATTAAAACGTACTTTATAATAATTTTAAATATAGTGTTTGCACTCTACGACAAATCAAGGCCCCGTTCATTACTTATTTAGTTATAAAGAAATGATTTTTTATGTAAGCATTAATAATAGTAAGAAATCGGATAGCCACGAAATTTTCAAGGTATAACAAATTTCAAATGGAAAATAAAAAATGGAAAAGAAGAGGACTCACAGGAGCACATGGTTCGATTAATCAAAAGTCACTGACCTCCGTATATTTGAAAATGGTTGTCATTATAGAGGGCGGACAATGAATTTTGCACGCCTGATGAAAAATGCGGCGAAATGTGGTGGAATGGTAATTTAGGATTATTTATTGGATATTTTAAAAGGATAATAAAGAATTAAAAAATATTATGCCTGAAAATAATTCGTGTCGTCCTTTTCTAGCCAACGAACCAATATCTATCTATATACCTTCAACCCAGTGATGCGCGAGGGTCGAAGGTGCTCGTCTCGCTTTACAGTAGGTTGCGATACATGACGCAGGCGCTCGCTGCACGCAACGCTCGTGAACGGTGAATTTACAGACTGCAATCAATTAACAAAAATAAATAAGTAATAACTATTACTAGAATAAGCTGTTATGTGGTTTGAAATATTTGTTGTCTGAATAAAGGCTCTAACAATTAACAAATGCAGGCCACAGACGATGGAAGCAGGATTGTGTTCTGTAAATGCCCGATCTCCAAAGGTCCAAACATGATATGAAATGGATCGAGATCTGGTGACGTCATCATATTTTAGATATTGATAGAGCTGTGTGAATCACTTTGATTTGACGTTTTTATAATTCATAAGGATGTTTTTCTACTGTGCCAATATTAAGTGATTTTTTTTTGTTTTGGTATACTAACACTGGATTAAAATGTGCATTTTGTCTGTATTAATATTCACTAGCTGTTCCCGTCGGTATTACCCCTTCATGAATCATAATTTTAGTTCTTTCAAAATGCCTTGATATTAAACCGAAGTACTTGCTAAATATTCGTATTAGATCTTCTTAATACTTACATATACAACACAGACCCTTCTTCCCAAGTCCTACCAGGAGATTCAAGCACAGATTACAATAGGCAGGCCGATTGAAGTGCTTCAGCCTCCAGGCGTGCTCTCCATCTTCTTTCACATTCGTATCCAGCCCCAGGAGTACCAGCAGTGGGATGGTGGTCATCCTGTAGAGGTTATAAAATATTATAACAACATGGATAAACTTCACACTCGGCTAAAAAAATCATATCCCCAGGAGGGGTTTGGTTATCTTTAAATTTATGAGAACGCATGTGTTTCCTCCTCAAATACACAGACATGACTATAAGACTATATATATTATTTTCTGTATTTTATTTTTTTCATTGTATACACCTAATTTTTTTTTTTTTTTTAGTATGTGTGTTAAATCTTTTGTTGTTATTAAAATAAAATAAATAATAATAAGGCACATACTATAAGCTAAGGAATTGCTTGGTACCTTGATGCACGCGATCTATATGACTTAAAATGGCCCATACATTGTATATAATTATAGATATTTATGGTATAAATAATTTTGAATTTTAGATATTTGATCAGTTGAATCTCTTAATGGACGATCCGTAACCCATAATGGGGGGAGTATTTAAAAATGTAACGGAAAAACCGATTTTCCTCTTAACTTTATCCAAATGGAACACCTTCATCCCCAATTATATCGAGGTGGTCGACTGCTACTCACTAGTTGGACATCGATATTTACGATTCAAAGTGATACTGATTGAAAACCTTATTATCTATCCATAGTTTTATCCAAAACATTGAAATATTCTTCTATTCGGTATTTTTGACGGTATTTTTTATAGTTAGAGAAGAAAATTTCTTACCCCCCACGTTTCCACTCATCCAGAGAGACGGTGCCATCAGCATCGTAGTCGATTTCTACCATCATATCTTGGAGAATCTAGAATATTACAGATTGAAGCTTAAATTTGTAACTGTATACGCATTAATAGATATAGTACAGATTGTCATATAAAAAAGTAAAGTCATTTAGGTGATATGAAATATTGTGTCGAGGCTTATCATATTTTCAGGGTATGCTATAGGATATATACAGTTATTAATTTAATATGAAGTTAGTCGTAGAGTCACTTGCACCTTGGAGGCCACGGAAGACCAGCGTTGGGTCATGCTATAGCCCAACATATGCTGAATGGCATCCATTTTCAGTTGACCAGTGAGTTAGTTGTAAGTTTTAAATATTTTAAGTACGTTTATATCTACATTTTTGTCTACACTGTCACTTGAATCAAAATTGTTTTCTCTCTTTTTTTTCGATTTTTTTTAAATCTGTCTCAAAAAAGATTACTATCCACTACTTATACAATAAAATCTATTTCAGAATTTAGGCTAACAATACATAAATTAAATCAGTCTCAAAAAACGTGGTCTCTTTGAGATGTGTCTACTTACGGGCCGTAGTTCGGAGGTCTCCCAGCCGAGGTACTCGGCGACTGTCATCATTTGGTTGACTATGCAGTCCATCTCATTTGTGTCCAAGACACCATTGCCGTCCGTGTCGTATAGGCGAAACATGACTGGAAGAATACATTCTACATTATTTAATTACCATAACTTATTCTATCAGAACTAATTTCACACTCGGTTATCAATGTAAGCTATTTATAAATTATTTTAGCTTGTGTGTCACAAAAACTGTTATATAAAAATTCTCTTCCATTCTGATTCTCTCTTGTAAAGCTTGCGAGCATTGTTTGGGTTCAAGTTCTGAGGTAATTATCTCATATTAAATGCCAATTCACTACATCCATCTTCAACAGGAGTGCTTAATAATGAAATTTTTGAAGTGCATTATAATCTGGTGTCAAGATTTACTCACACTCCAGCTTGTCTTCCGGCCTACCAGCTTCCAACAAGGATAAGTAACACACGATATCTTTGAGCGAGACACGAGCAGTATGAACTTCAACTGTCGATGACCGACGCATAAGAAGTTTAAAGTCTGTAAAAATGGAGAACATTATGAACGATTCACCAATAGAAACTGGAGCGATTAAGAACTTTGATATATATATATTTAAATTAATTCTATATATTTATTATTAAAAAAAAAAAACAAAATTTTTACACACAAAACAGACAAAAAGAGAGAGATACACACATATATATATATATATATATATATATATATAGATGAGTTCTTAAATGCGTATCACAAATGATTATTGAGAATAATTAGCGGGACACAAACAAGACGTAAACATACAAACAAAATATGAAAAGTACGATTAAATGAAAATTAAAATACTATATAAGTTATAAACAATTCGAACTGGAATGAAGTTGTGGAGGACGAGAATATATCTATGAAAAACTTATAGGTGCTACACATCCTGTGTATTCAAAACGTAATCATCATGTACCTTCGATCTTAGTAGACTGGTTGACTCGTAGCGAGTTGCTGCTCTTCCTGCTAGAATTCCTGGACATCTGGCTGTGTGAGGGACTGGTCTCGTTTCTGCCGACACCCAGTTCGTGAGCTGAGTAGGATGGATGGCTTGTCACTGAGAACATCGGGTGGACGCTGCCTGGAATTTAAAATTATATCTATCGACGCAAAACATCAACACTTAAAGAAAAACACTTTTAAACTAATTTAGTTATTTATTTTTTTGCAAAATTTAAATATAATTACATTATTTAAAATTTTTTTTTTCGACGTTTCGCGTGCTTGATTGAGTTAAGATTAAATGAGTAACAGACAATATTAACATCAACACTGCTACGCGCCCCTCTACTATTACCCCACTTTAGTTGTAGTAAAAGGACGAGCGCTACAACAAGGGGGCATTCGCTTGTGTGCAATTTTTAAAAACTTTACTACGGCAAAAATTTCGTCTTAATATCCTAAAATCATAAGAAATACCCCAAAGATATAGTCGATTTTCACAAAATCTTGTCTTTTTAATAATGAACTAGACTAGAGAATATCAAAACAGAAAGTCATATTTCATTTCGTCATAATAACACCGTAGGTGTTTAAATTCACTGAAGGATTAGACGCATACTATGTTCGTTAAAGTTTTATTACAGATATTACTGCATCTTAGAGCCGAACGCCCTGGTGGCCTCTGGCTTCGCGAGGTCCATGGGCGGCGGTATCACTTTACATCAGGTGAGCCTGTCTGTTTGCCCTGTTATATTAAAAACTAAAACACACTAAACCCTAATACACCAATATGTAGCCAATACTCCTATGTAATATGAGCACTGATTACTCATCGAGCGCTGTTTGAAGGGGCAACTTCCTGAGGATGCTCCGGTGTCGGGGCGAAACGTACGTCGAGTGGTTGTGGACGTAAAACGTACGAGTGGTTGTGGATTTTTTCGCGGGGTATTGCTTACATAATACACTATTAGGGTTTTGTACTATGGACTTCCGCAAGGTAACGTCTCATTGTATAAATTACAAAACACACAAAGTCAAATTAAAATATTTTTTGAAAGAGAAACACTTTTGCTAATAGATAAATCCTTTAATCACCTGTTCTACTCCTTGATCCCTTGTCTCCATCCACGGAATCACTGGAGCTCTTGCCCAGCTGTTGTAGCCGCTCAGCCAGACCATGGATCTTGGAAGCCAGACTTAACTTGCCCTTTAACAAAACTATTGCTTTTAGCTTAAATGTTATTATAATGATATAATAAAAAAGCTTTTTATCTACTCTAAATTACATATTAACAATTATATATTCACTATTTTATTTTTAGTAGGGGTAAGTAGTGTAAAAAAACGTTAATGTTAACATGGCACTACTATAATTATCCCTTCATCTCTATGTCAATCAAACCACTTAATTTTACATATAAGGTGATACCTATAAAGGTATTTTATATTTACGGCTTGGAATGTCATGAATCTTCTTAATATTGATGAATAAAAGAACAGAAGGTTTTCTTCACCTGGTGGTCGCCGTGTGCGGTGACAGCTGCGCAGGCGGCGGTTGAGCTCGCGGCCGCCATTTCGCGTAGCGCCGGTCGCTTGTCGCGGCGCACGAACGACAGAAACAAATGCCTGAAACAAATGTCGAAATAAGACGAATCATAAATTGAAAAGTATTAGTAGTACATTATGTATAAATAAGACATTATTGTGTATACAAATGTACATATTTACTTGAGATTGAATAAATTCTATCGAACATAGACGTACGTGCGAACTCACACGGCACACAATCCTACAGACGGCGGCTTTGATTGCATTTCTAACAGTGATTTATTAGTTTAGTTTAGTTAGTAATCTATGAATTCAATTGTAATTACTGTTTAATGTAAAAAGAAGTAATGAACAATATTATTGTTCACGAATTTATTTGTTGATCTTACCTGGATAATTCATCAGGGGTGGATACTTCAAGAAAGGTGTCCAGAAACCACTTGAAACCTTCATAGTCGATGTCCTGTAAATAATAGTACAAAATAATAAAACTCAATACAGATAAAAACATATACAAAACATACATGCAAATTATCACTTAAAAAGTATCAGAGCGTATGTAATAGGAACTACCTCCAAATCGCTCGCATAAATACTCAGTTTTAATTTCTGTTCAATGTGATTTTTTTTTGCATTCATGACAAATTGCGAAACTACATCTTTTGCAAAGCTTCCACGCGCACATTGATTAACGTTTTTACGAAAATGACTTATCAGTACTTTAAAAGCCCTATCAATGTGTATAGATGATCGTCTTTTCATAAAAGTAGTGGTACAAGTAATGGTCCCCCCCCCCCCCCCCCCCCCGCGAAAAAAAAAAAAAAAAAAAAAAAAAAAAAAAAAAAAAAAAAAAAAAAAAACAAAAAAAAAAAAAAAAAAAAAAAAAAAAAAAAAAAAAAAAAAAAAAAAAAAAAAAAAAAAAGGGAGGGAGGAAAAAAAAAAAAAAAAAAAAAAAAAAAAAAAAAAAAAAGGAGGGGGGGGGGGGGAAAAAAAAAGGGGGGGGGGGGGGGGGGGGGGGGGGGGGGGGGGGGGGGGGGGGGGGCGCGCCGGCTTTTATTGGGGGGGGGGGGGGGGGTTTTTTTAATTTTTTTTTTAAAAAAAAAAAAAAAAAAAAAAAAAAAAAAAATATTTAAAAAAAAAACCCCCCCCCCAAAACCCCCCCCCCCCCCGGGGGGGAAAAAGGGGGGGAAAAGGGGGGGGAAGGGGGAAAGGGTCCCTTTTGTAAGAACCGGGAACCCTAAAAAAAGTAGCCTAAGTGACTCCTTATTAGGTAATACCAATGAAAAAAAGTCGCGTTCAATGGAAGTAGCCGAAACAACAGAGAAAGAAAAAAAAAAATTTTAAAAAAAAAAAAAAAAATTATCGTATGATAAAAATGCATGTGTAAAAAATGCCTCCTTCAATATTAAATACACCTACAAGTTCAGGTAGTTCTGAAATATGATAAAGAGCCTCCCACATAAGTATCTACCTCTTATTAGAACTTTCTTATTATCCTCAAAGTCAGGTTAATTTCTATATGAAATCAAATTACCCGCCTACACAGCTCCGAGATACGATCATTAGTGAACTTTTTACCTAAAAATGCTTTGTTATTGTGAACTTTTGAGTGTATTTCTGTTTAAAGTATATTACTAATCCTTTATTGTTGCAAACTTATGTATGAAGTCCTGTTAAACCGTATTCATATTTGTAACTGCTCTAGACAAAGCTCATGTCTGTTTGCCCATGTTATTTTTGGCCAGGAATCCAATTATATTGTCAATTCCCAATATAAACTTGACCATTTTCAAATATGTCAAACGTAATGTAGAAAACATGATTTGACAGCTTAGGAAACTAGATTTAAAAGTTATAACCAGTAGCTAATCACCAGAGAACATTACTAGTAATTGGTACTCCTTTTATAATTTATATAAATGTAATATAATGGAATTTCTGTCCCGCGATTAAATAATCTATAGTAGAAACCCAGACTTTGAAAAACCCTATCTCCTTACAAACAAACATTATACCAATACTTATTTTATAAGCTTATTATATAATAAGCTCTTTAACGTTGCGTTCACTAAACTTCTAGTGATAATTTCATTCTCTTAATACTGGAAATACTAAATACGAGATCAGTTTCAACCATCATTATCTGCGAAAATCAAAACTTTGGGATAAATGAATTGCCCATTGTATTACAAACATCAGACTGCGTACTTAGATATTACATTGGACAAACACAGACAATAATGTGTCAATAAAGGCAATATTTCTGCCAAGTAAATAGCTAAACAAAGTCAATCATTATATACTGAAGTAAACAGATACAGTTAATACTCATTCCTAGAAGCGAAACTATTTATGGAGCTACCCTTGGAGCTTACAGCCTACGCAGCCTCGTGTCACAGTGTATGTAAGCTAGCAGTATGAATAAATACCTAAAAAACAGAACAAATACCAAATAACAGTGATGCAAATACAATATAAAACACTCTCAAAATATTTTTTACGTTAAAATACAAATTTGATATAATATTTTGTTCGTCAGTGGGTGAAAAGTTTTATTTGAGGCTCTTATTGAAAAGTAAACCTTTAATATGCCGCAAATGCATGTCATGGTGAAAAATGATGAAAAGCCGTTTTCTTGCAACATTTTCAAGCTTCAAGCCTTGCCGCAAAATACTTAAAAATACAATATTTGAAATCTTTACTGTACCGTTTGCAGATATTTTTTAAAATAAAAATAAATAAAATAAAATTCTATTATTGGATTCAAAGGGAGCAATAGTCCCATACGTATTTTAAGTAATTAAATAGATTTCATAATTAGTTAAGAAAGTAAACTATACTGTGAACGAAAATTTATCTTAATTTTTCGCTAGTAACTTATCCAACATTTCAGCAGACACGAGTCAATTAAAGCTACTTATAATATAATTAAGTTATAAATTCTCCATCGGCATGCAATTCTCAAGCGTTACGGTTATTTACGGCCGTTTTAATGGAAACTCTTTGAAAAGAACGTTGAAGGTTGGACGAAAATATTTTCGACACAAATCGTGGGGTGACGTTTATAGAAACCTTTCGTCGCTAGGCAACAGAGCCCTCGTGTCCTAGCAACCGCTGTCGCCTAGCGACCGCCATTTTGATCGTTTAACGCAATTTCTTTTTTTCTAATGAAAATCATTGAAACTTTTATACGCTTTTTGTATTACTTTTCGAATAGAATCTGGACAAAACGATTTATAAATTATATAAAACTAAACGGAATGAAAATGTACTTTAATATTAAATTAAAATAATATTAATTAAAAGTATTTTGATATTTAATATTATGTACCTATTTAACACACTAACACTCATTAAGGAGGATCAAATACCGGTTATTATCAAAATTAAAACAACTAACCTCGTAATTTTTAATATTTATTTTATTTGTTTGCTATAAAAACGACATAGAACACCGATCGATATTCTATTTTTGTGTAATATAATACACAATATTATATTACACAAAATACAATATTGATTTTGTATTTTGTGATTTTGTATTTTATCATAAAAAATAATCGCCTTAATTACGCCGATCAATTACGCCTCTGCCTTTCATCTCACCGTAATTTGACAAAAAGATATCAAGTAAAAATGTTAAGCAGAAAAGTTAATAAAATGATAATAAAATTGCCGCCAGCTTGTAAGAGACAAACAAGTATGTGGGTACTATAAATTAATTGCTAAACCGTACCAGACACGTGTTGGCACACAGGTGTTGCCATGCATTTTAATTTCTACACTTAATGATTTTTTTATTTACTTCATAACTAGGATCGAGTCCATTGGTCGATACATTTAATGAGCCAGCACAGGGCTGCCATCTTCAACGGCAGTCTGTTGCCGCTGGCTGCGGTGCAAACACTGTTTACTTCCACCATTACGGTTAAAATAAAATACTAACTTACTTGCTTTATCTTATAAGTTTGATATGATTTGATAAAATCAAAATCCATACACATGCTGCGTACAACGTTAAAACTAATTTGATTTTCATGTCAATCTTATATTTATATTTAATTGTATAAATACAACGGTACGACCTTTAAGAGTCGTCTCAGAATACTGAAGCTATTCATTTTGTCATTTTAGTACAAACAAATCTTATGTTTGAAATAATCAGTCTTTAGATATTGTCCTATGCCGAGCAAATTTAATGCCGCGACGTGAACAGGGACAATTTACTGCTAAAATTACTCTAACGATGTTACATTCAAATCAGGCTTCAGTGGTTAGGGATTTCAGGTCGAGGAACCTCATCCAGACGCTTGACTTGGGGGTTGAAACTGATGCAACCAGCATATTATAATGTCGCGATGAAATAAATATACATAGAATAAAAAAAAACAGATGATCTTCGTCGCTAACAATTTTAACCCATTTAATGTCAAAAGAAACTTTTGGCATTCTCGGTCGTTACCTGAAGACGAAATAGGATTATTACCTTCGAGATGTTAATCTATTTTCCAATTTCAATCAAAAAACATCAATGAAGAGAGAACGATTTGTATTCATGGCCAATGTTTATGTATTGCTTGTTACGATCAAATGGCGAATTATCCGCGAAAACTTTTCACGATAATCCTGATATTTGAACAACAAAGCTCGGCTTTGTACTTTATGGAGATGGGATAAATGGGTGCGGCTCAACGTTAAAACTACCATTGACAAAGGTTGTCTGTGGGGTTTTTGATGGGTTCGTATATACCTCTGCTTATATCCAATATTGTATTATTAATCTTTCATAGAAGAATGTTTGATTTCTGAAAATTAAACAGTTTTACTAAACTAATAAACTAACGAATTTTTTTTCTACAAACAAACACTTCGATTTATAATGTTCTAAAAGTTCCAGACCGCAACACAAATATGTTACATATATCAATCATAATTATTATTATTTAATTTCCATGGACAATATTCTGTAATCTGTTTGTATAGTCTATCGCCTGATAACGCAACCCCTCCAGTTGGTGGGGAAAAACAACAACCTTCAACAGCCGCCTAGCGCAAGCTTGACTTGAAACTTGATCTTGAAACCTTTTAATTATCAAGTATTGAATAAAACTGTGTGACTACGTTTTATCCGCCAACTTATATAAGGTTAAAATGGTTTAATTTGTTTCGATTTAATTATAGTTAGATTTTTTTTTTTTGTTGTTAGGGTTCATTTCATAGTTTCAAAATTAAACTAAGCACTATTACTGTTCGTGTTTTCATTTATTGTCGCATTGTCCTCTCCAGATTCTATATTTTCATAATATTAATATTCACCATACCAGGAATCGGACCCGGGACTCTGTTCGACATAGCACAGTGCCAACAGGGTCGGAAAAGCTATGTACTTAAAATGTTATGAAATAATTATATAATTTTTCTTTCAATTTTAATTACTATCGAATCTTCCTATTAGAGATCGTAATGCAGTGTTCATTTTCTAAAATTCTCAATGTGAACAATTTCAAGTACAACCGATTTTTATGCTTTGGTAACTTATTTGAAAACAATTGGAGTACACTCCATCCACGTCTTTTTCGTGATCTCTATAATCGCATATAAAATCAAAACAATTTTTATGTTTTATTCGATTTTTTATAAAAAAATATTCTTTATTCTCACCATTAATACAAACTTGGAATGCGCAAATATGAATATTTAAACCCAACATCGATTTTACATCCTTCACGCTTCTGCGGCCCACAGTTTGTTAACGGTTGTTGAAAGTTCAAAAAATATTTTGAAAACATTTTAATAGAACACTTGTCGATTGACAAAGAAACCACTACATAACTTATTTAAATGAATCTTATTTTCAATTATTAATTAATAATAACTTTATTCAAAAACAATCGGTTGTCAAATTGAAACGGAAAATTTTTAAATGAAAATTGCGATCTATCGGTGCTTATTTTCACCTCTGAGCTTTCCATATCTGTAGTGTTCATTAAACAATCATTTTGCGGCCCACATTATTATCACTGACCTAGTGATATATATCGATAGATTGCAGCAAAATCAATTCTACGCCCTGGAAATAAAGTTCAAACAATCAAAATGTTTGATGATTTCGAATTGGAATCGTGAATTTCGGGCCTTTACAATTTCAATGGCTTGTTTTAATAAGGGTCTAATTCACAGCATTTGCATTTCAAAGCTTATTTTGAACGGCGAATTAATATTATACAACGGGAAATTTAGGCTTTAAATAAAATTATATAAGATTTAAATGTTTAAAATTAGCATAGCACATTCGTCGATCGGTAAAACAAAATGGAGAATTGAATTACATTTCACCTGAGAAAAGACGTCATAGCTTCTTGAATGGATTACAGACGTCACCATCGTCGCCGAGAGCGGGTTGCAGTTTGAAAATTCATTCGGATTTCTTTTGTGACCAAAAAAGTTTTTATTTCCAAGTGCGCAATAATTAAAAAAATTACTACTTTCTTTTAAAACACATGCCTACCGTGGAGATTTTATCGAACGTCAAAAACGTTATAAAAATACCTTTTTTTTGTCGCTTTCTTTTTTAACTTCAATTAAAGAGGTTTTATGTGGCGTAGTTCCAACTATAAAACAAGTGTGAGGTAAGTGCCCTTTATATAGATGACGTAGGATTTTTGGAAAATAATTTTAACAAACTCAAATTACCGAAGAAAGTATAAATAACCAACTCACAACACTTCCTACATATTACCAATTAGTCGTCATAAAGTCCTGGGAAAAATCGACGAGGAGGCTTAAAGGCTTTCACTGAAGTTATTTTTGCGCACAAAATGGAAAGGAAAAAGGCAGTGAAGATAACATGGGAGCTAGTTAAAGCGAACGTGTGTGATGTCATGACGTCATTAGACTCTTCCTTGTACGGTGGCCAAAATTCATGAAATGTATGAATTAATTGATAATTTATTATATTCCAAATTACTTGTAAGTAATTACGTGTGAAGGTTCGTAAAAAAGTTCGTAAATATCATATAACCTAATTGATCATCCTGCAACAGAATATAAAAGGTTTAAATACACAATTTTTACATATGAACACTTCAGTTGTCAGACTTATCATTTAGAAACTTAATTGACATTTGACAATTGACTTTTTTTGTGTGTTTTCAGAAAGTTGCCGTAAGAGTATACTACATAGCGTATGCTGCAGTCACGTAGTCACTGTCTTACTACTTATTATTACTTAAACCACAAAAGCTTAATAATATTTAATTCACTGTGCTTTATTGAGACCGTAATATTAATTGGAAAGAAAGCGTTCTTGAAAAAATCAAGTCGAGACAAATGTATACACACACATCATAAACTAAAGACCTTATTTGATCGAAGCCTTTTTTGTTGTATAAACTTCCCAAATAAAGTCATTTCGGCCTACTCCTACAGGGCCTTAGTAAAGGCTTTCCGCGTTATGATAATGATAAGAGCTTTCGTGCGATCTGTGGGGTGACATTTATTTGAGAAGTTTATCTAAGTTGCTAATATAAGACCTTTCAATAAAATAAGAACAATATTATCTGCGTTACACGCTTATATGATATTTTTATAAGCACATTTTATAAAAAATAATATACCAATTTATTATAGTCCGTGAAAAAACATAAAAAAAACATGCTCTTTTCGCGGAGTATTGCTGCTAAATTAGACTATTAGAATTCTTCTACTACTACTACTTCCGCAAACTAACGCCTGATTCAAATAATTATAAAATCTTTATATTTTATTTAACTTGCCTGATAACTTCAATTGGCAGCTATAATTTGGAATAACATCCTAAATTGAGTGAGCATCTACGAAATTCTCGTGTGCTAAAGATAAATAGATACTCTACAGTTATATACACTGTTAGTTAAACTACAACGTAATAAGTTTGTCTATTAATACTCTGTCAAAATGCAGACACACACGTAAACGTAACGTACGTACGTAATCGTTTAAAATCTTTGAATATTAGAATGCGTGGTGCTACTACGAAAATATAGAATCAATTCTCGACTCCCCGCAGCCCACAGTAATAAGGGCAACTATTTATTTCTACGGCGTAATACAAACTTTTGATTTTACGCCTCACCATTTATTTTTAGTTGTTTAGTTTGGTTTTTATATTATATCGTACAAGAAAGAGAAAGTACTAATGTATATTTCTGGGCTTAACATTGAATGGTGAAATTTTATTTTATACTTCCCTACAAATGTTTTTATACGTTATTAAATAATGTTTAAGCTTATGTCAATCTCTTTGACCTACGAATCGTCATATAGATTTCACGTTAGCTTTGAATCAATTTATGAATTTCCGATTTGTGCAAGCGAAAACCGATAATATGGCTACTTTATAAAACGCCTCATTAACCACGATCTTATCATCTCGAATATTCTTATCTCTGACGTCATTATGACCCAGATGTGAGTGACGTCATCGATGCATTGTTAGGTTTTCAATCGTAAGTTAAGTTAAAAAATAACAAAATATTGTTTTTATTAATTAATTAATGAGCTTGTAAAAGCATTTTTTTGAAAATTTAATAAAGAATAAATAATTCTATTAATTTATACTAATAATATCTGTTATATTGGCCCGAAAATAAGCGGGCTACACTACACAGTAAAGGCAGTGTATTTTTATAATTCTATTTTCGTATTTCAAGCTGCTAATAAGGCAGCTTTGTATTCTAATTTTCTATTGAAATAAACAAATATAAATTATCCCGCTGGCGAAGTATCTGGAGCGTGTGACGTCATGTCGGAGTGAGACAGAAAGTATGACGTCACACACGGTAGGGCTATTTAACTTGATAACGAAGTATTTATTGCGTGTAGGTTTATGGCGTCATAGATGATGATCGAGCACTTATATGGGTTTCATATAGTAGATTAAACTTAATCTACTTTCTGTAGATAATATTAGTAGCTTTTAAACATATAGGACCATCAGTTATCATTTTAACGTATATAACTGACAATGAGGTAATTATTATTAAATGTTGCCGTTGAATCTTATTTAAAATATAACCAAAGATTTGTAGTATTAGCCTAAATTAATAATATACATAGACATATTTAATTACAAAACTTAAATATATCACATTATTTTTAATTTTTCCGTAGTTTTGTAAAATACATAACTTAATCCGTTAACAAAGTGTTTTTCTTTGAGTAATGGTTATGTTAAAAGACAATATTAGATAATAGGTGTTAAGCTTTAAAATGAATTTAATTCAACTTCGTTTCAACACTAGATAATGTCCGAAATGTTTGTGCCGTGACCACGAATGATAAGCGTCCGAAACATTGTATCGAAATGTATTAGTTTATTATAAATCCTCGCGACCTTGAGGTCTTAATTGCGACTGCATATCGATTCCCTTTAATTTATTTATGTTAGGTCAATGTATAACGACCTAGCCATATACAACTAACATATAATGTACAGCTACATAGATAAATCAATTTAGATATTTTGATATGATATTTATTGATTGTCCGGAGTCATTGTATGGATTGTCAACAAGCAAGTAATATAATATATATATTATTATATTATATATAAGAAAACCGAGAGCAATTAGACCAAAAATTGTACGAATTGTGCCAGGTACACTCACACGAACTCAATTTGCGATTTGTTTTTTTCGGTTGAACGGTACGTACCGTTTGGTTAGTTGCGATTCAATACAAAAACCAAAGGGTAGAAAGCGGATATTACTTCGCTGTGGCTCTACCACTAGGCTTCATAAATTTTACACTTGTAATTTTCACAGATATTACACAAACAAATCTTAATATATATAAATCTCTTGTTTGCCCGCGATGGCACACCGTGAGAAGTCTGGTTCAACTTAAGAGATAGGATAAAAATCCCAATAGACCAGTATGAAAGCAGTACTCCGCGAAAAACCCACAACCACTCGACGCACGTTTCGCTCTAACGCGAGGACTTTGAGTCATCGAACGCTGTTCGTAGAGGCAACATCTCCTGATGATGCTCCGGTGGGATTTTGAACTATGGACTTCCGCAATGTAACGACTGATTCAATTAATTATAATTAAAGATAGGATAGCTAAAATAAAATTGCGACTATAATTAAAGATCTAGTTTAATTATAGTTTCAATTTTTTGTGATTTTTTGTCTATAATTTATTGACAGTCACAATTATTTGTTAACTCATTATTCTAAAAGATGTCGATACTTTTCGACTGGATTGAGTAAGTAATCAATAGATGGCATGCTATGGTAAACGACAAATTATTGAATTAATTTATTAACCTAATTAACGCATACATTTATTGTTTAAAACGCTTTCGATTATAAACATATCCCCGCACACTTAAAGCAGATATTTTTTTTATTGAATTAAAAGATGATTGCTAGAAATCACATTTATGGCAAAAAAAACGTTTGCCGGATCAGATAGTACCTACTTAATAAAATGAATATAGTTACTCCAATATAATACAATGTCGTAATTGCTCGGGCGCTTACCTGATTTCTATTACGATAGCTGTTCTGTACGCTGCGGTCTCAAAATCACTTATTTTTACTTTAGAAACGAGATTAGTTTTACCATTTTGCCATTCGTATTCATATGATTCAAAGCTCACAACGCCTACATGGTATCACAATATTGCAATATCAAATTGCATTGCAATTTAAACTTTTCTCATTTCAGTTCAAAACAAAAACAACTATTCATAGTTACGTTTCTTTAGTTCACGAAGGATTGCAGCGAACATCGAAAGTGGATAATATTGTCTTTTATAACATAACTATTACTCATTTAAAGAAAAACACTTTGTCAACGGATTAAGTTATGTGTTTTACAAAATTTAAGTATATTACATTATTTTAAAATTTTCCGACGTTTCGCGTGCTTTACAGCGTGCGTGGTCACGGTACTGACCGTGATAACTTAATCCGTTAACAAAGTGTTTTTCTTTAAATCGAAAGTGGAGTTCAATCAAATTTTTTTTGTTATGAATGTATAAATCAGCCCCCTTTATTACTGAAAGATAAATAAATAAATAGGACAAATTGGGCATTTAAAAAAATCTCCATTATATGACAGCGTAAATAAAAGAAGTATATCATACTTAGGTTTTATGAGTACGGCTTATGAATTCCGTCAAGGGTCAGACAGTAAATCGTAGAGATTATATATGTCGTAATTTGTGAAATAAGGTCACAAAACATCCCAATTACAACAGACATACGATACAGTGTATACATATCGTCCTAATCATATTTCTCTGTAAATCTTAATATATATAAATCTCCTGTCACGATGTTTGTCCGCAATGAACTCTTTAACTACTTAACAGATTTTAAATTAAATTGGCAAGCGTGAGCAGTCTTGTCTCAGAGATAGACAGTTAGATTTTTAATTAAGACGCTTTGATTTTATTGAAATTTTAATAGAATAAATATTTCTATTTATTTTTTGCTGGATTGGAGTAATCAATAGATGACACTGCTATGGTAAACCGACCCAGGTGTCATATAAAGAATAATTTATTTACCTAAATAAAGCATACTTTTATTGTTTAAAAGGCTAGAAATCACATTTATGGCAAAACGACGTTTGCCGGATCATATAGTATTTAATAAACGACAGTCCAATTTGAAAATTTCTGAATTAAATGATCGAAACAAACGGTTTATGTAATCTGGTATTGTAATCATTAAAATATTCACATTATATAAAAACACGCGTGTTTACAAATATTTAAAACTCACGCACTGGTACGTTGTTATTTTAAAACCAATGTTAAATCAGTGCTTTATAAATATACAAGACCGAAATTAATATATCTTTATTGCAAATCGCACGTCTGACTCACCCCATCCGGATTTTGTTTCCGAAATTCACATAACTCGTTGAGCACATCTTGAAGTTTTCTGGTGGAATCTGAAAACATAATTTGCATATTAAACAGTAGATTGATATATCGGGGGCTAAAGTAGCCCGATACTGACGAGGTGATTCTTATAATTAATTGAATCAGGCGTTACTTTGCGGAAGTCCATAGTTCAAAATCCCAACAGACCAGTATGAAATCAACATCATCTCCTGATGATGCTCCGGTGTCGGAGCGAAACGTGCGTCGAGTGGTAGTGGGTTTTTCGCGGAGTACTGCTTTCATACTGGTCTATTGGGATTTTGAGATGATTTTTTCTTCAGAGGTAAATAAACGAATACCTAATACAAAATTATATACACATACATTATATATATTTACTTATATTTATATTAATAAACAACGTTATTTTGTTTGTAGGATAAAATCATAATGTCGTGAACGTGAGTAGTAAGTTCTGTTTACAAAAAACTATCTTACCTAACAATACACGAATCCTGTAAAATTATTTTTCTCATCATTTATATAGCCTTCTTTGTAGGCTGGAATATTTAAACAGGATAATTTAGCCCCTAGAGGATGAATTGCTACTTTCAACCCGCAGGTAACGTATTGAGCTAGATATAAAGACTTCATGATTCTCTTACAACTTATTTTCATTAAGGCTCAAACCTGCATATTTATATTTATATAAATTAATTGTTAATGATAATATAATATACTATTTTACATTATTATAATAAATAATTATAATTTTCATAATGAAAGTACATGTACAGTATGCTAAGAGGCTTAGGCATAATTGATATGGCTCAATAAATTTGATAGCGTAAATAAATGATGGGAACAAAATAAATTTATTACGTAATTCAGAAGGACAGTCCTATTTCGTAGTATCAAATAGACAGTCATGCAAATTTTTATTGATTCGTTCCATATTATCTCTATAGCGCGTAATATGACAAACGCTTACTAAAACAAATTAAAGATAAAATATTGTCTTTTATTAACATAACTATTACTCATTTAAAGAAAAACACTTTGTTAACGGTTTAAGTTGTGCTTTTTTACGAAATTTAAGTTACAGTTAATTAAGTACATTATTTTAAATTTTTCCGACATTTCGTGCGTGGTCTACCGTATACTTAAGTTTTGTAAAAATACATAAATTCATCCGTTAACAAAGTGTTGTTCTTTAAAGATAAAAAATAAAAGCAAAATAGTTGAAAAGATATACAGCCGAGACAATATTTGACGTAATAATACTGTCAGACTATTTGTCATTAGAGACTTCAATATAGCTAATTGGTTTCTATTGTAATCCATTATCTCTGTAGCAAAGGATAAAACCTTTTTTCTAAAACTTTGTTTTGATGAAGCCATCCATTAGCTTTTTCAAAACATCGTATTCAGTGTTAATTAAATAATTGTTTGGGTATATTTTTAATTTTATTGTATTATGTTGACTTAACTGTGAATAATTATGTTGAGTCTTCTGCAAATTGGTGTCATATTTTTATTCTGTACAGAAAAGAGCGCGCATATTTCTTATATACATAGATCACAATACATTTCCGAAACTGGCCTTACATAGACTACATTTAAAATACAGTTTTGGGATGTGGAATGCAGTTAATTTTATCTGTCAATTGTTTTTACATTTTGGCGCCTTTTTTAAACGCGTCTACATTAACATGAGAAGCAATGAAAGCAGTAACCTTAAAGTGCTTCTAAAATTGCTACTAGTACGGATACTTCGCTATCAGGATACTGGGTGTAGCTAGTTTAAGGATTATTTTAAAATAGCTTTTTTTTCAAAACATTTTTTATAAAAAAAATGTTACTGTAGTATTAAAATACTGTAGACTTCTTTAGTATCTTAAATATGCGTTTTATTATTTGATGATTGATGATAATTTTTTTCTCTTGCTCATAGACACGACCACAAAACTGTTATACTTACATGACGTCAACTCCTGCAACTGCTGGAACTCTGCAGGCGACAGTTTATCCCACTGGAACCCGCTGCTGGGTTGGTTCGGCATGACCTGTCAGATTGATAGTCATTAATTTCATAAAAATCCGGTCGGGGCGAAACGCGCGTCGAGTGTTTGAGGGGTTTTACGCGAAGTATTGCTAATAAGTTGGTCTATTAGAACTTTATACATCAAAAACGTCAGAATAACGGGTATTTTGGACTTTCTGCAGCGCAATATGTAAAACAGCTTGCAATAGCTCGCCATTGTGATCATCATCCGCAAAGTGTTAAAAGCTTAATCTCTAGTACCCAAAACAAAGGATGTTTGCCGCGTAAGATAGCGAATGGAGCTTTTATATTTTGACACTGACGTAGCGATTTCTTTCACTGGAAAATAAAGGCGAGATTTTGTTATTACACTGGCTTTTGCGGTACCATGCCTTAAAAGAGACGTACTTGATAAAGGTGTGTGTCGCAAATATAAATACCATTTTTTATCGAACCGTAGTTGCCGAGCTAAACGCGTTTAAATTAACAAATAGTCAATGTCTTTCAAAAAATCTTATATTTAGTTTTATAGCTTCGATTTTGTAAGCTTTCCTTTACAAACGGATATTTAATTATCATTCCGATATGAAGCAGTAATAATTGAGTACAAATGAAAGTATGGATTTGTTTTCATGAATCGTAAAGGCTTGATTGAATGCCTTGAATTTTCAGTTGACATTTGTTGTCTCGAGTCATCCGCCTCATCTAAAGTTCATTCATTATGAATTTTTAGATTTACACGAATTTCTAATATAAATAAATAAAAGAAGTACTGATAATCATATGGGCACACACACGATCCGTTAGCCATGTCAAGTCCAACCAACAAGTCCACACCATTTTTTACCACTTCCATAACCAATATTTTCACTACACAAATATTGAAACCGGGGTGATTAAGTTCAATGGTTTGAGTAACCCTTATTTAAATCCATATATAAAACGTCACGTATGAAAATTTTACACGCCTGTTACCATAGCGACCGGATGAATAACTCAATTTTCCAATAACTGGAAAAGCCAGGCGTTGCGTTACAACCTAGGTTGTTTTAACTTATTTATATGTTGAAATTTACATTTAAAAGCTTTTCTTTCTTTTCTTTTTAATAGGCACTTTCTGTTTTCATCTTTACGTCTTACAAAAGACGGTCGAGTAATACATAAAATACAAAAGAGGTATTTCTGAACAATTACGACTTAGAGGCCTTCAAGAAAAGAGCGTATAAGCATCTTAGAGGCCGGCAACGCACTGGTGAGGCCTCTGGCTTCGCGAGTGTCCATGAGCGGCGGTATCACTTAACATCAGGTGAGCCTCCTGCTCGTTTGCCCCCTGTTATATATAAAAAAAACATATGGACTCGTATTTTCAAGAAGGATAAATATATAATTAACACATGATAGCGATTATTGGCTACTTAATTGAATACTTAATCAAATTACACGTATCACAGCAAAAACACTTTACTGTTAATGTGTGGGTGTATTGACAAGCGTTATTACATTTCAATTATTGTCACGATTACAATGACACTAGACGAGAATACACTACGAATCTATAACAAGATGGCGATCGGTCGTGTTAAATCCTCAGATACTGTCAAAATTTAATAAAAATTCAAGCCCTATAGTTTATAAAATGAAAGATGTAATCGAATCGCTGGTACAAACGATTCGTACCAGAGTGGTGAACCTTCAGCTGTAGGTGTTGGCCACGCTGGAACCGCGTACCCTGTCAACCGAATGTCGCATAACATACAGATTACACACAAAATTCATTTATCAATTATTTTTTAAAAACCCTTGAGAGAAGCGTCTTCTACGCGCGTCTAAGCTGCGGTCCGAGTCCCACAGAGACGCGGCACAACCAATATCATTCTTGACAGTGCTTCATTCGCCACACAACCTCTTAAGGCCCACCACAGAGATTCCATTAAAACTATTTCTATGGTTGTATACACAAATAACTTATTGCATGAACAACTATAGATAGCTGACCTTAGAAGCGTCTCAAAAGTGTCTTAATTTATTGGTACAGCTTGGACTTAATTACAGCATCAATATTAATTCATTTCAAATACGAGGTATGTGAACAATTCCGTTTATATCAATTGATCTTATTCCAATAAAACAGTCAATGTTTGGTTTCAAAGGATACCCTTGAGGGTCGGACAATTTAGTTCGAACCGAACAGTAGGTTTTCGACTCCCAAACGATTGTTTGTCGTGGCATCATAGGTTAGATTACACCAAAATATCGATTTTCCAATACTGTAAGTGAAATTTATGTATGTTATATGTTAACCCAAGTTAGTCTAATTTGTTGATGCGACATGATTTGTTGTAAACGTTACAATGTTTCATTTAAATTATATAAATTCCTTGTACATTAAAACAATTATTCATAGTGAAAATAGACTCATTTATTACATTTCAGTGAGTAAGTTTTTTGAATTTCATTGTACGTAGCAGTAATTGTTACAATTCCCGATAGACTGACGCTATCATTTTTCCAATAATAACAAAGGAATTCACACTATTATTTCAATGCTTTGCATTTAATTTCCTTTATAACATTCATACTTTCATTACATTTTCATCAAATTTACATTATAAACTTCAGTATATACTTTTCAAAATATATCCACAAAGGCCAACTCCGGAACATTTCCAAAAATAGAATCAGCGGCCATAAATTACTACAGATCGCTAGAGTTAATGTCAACCCGCCCTAACTGAAAATTATACATATTTAACACAGGGCATGAAGCGTGTCATATCATTTAATCATACTACTATTTAGTTACCATTATAGTTGATTTTCAACTCAAAGCTGTCATGAAATTCGTTAAATTAAAATAAAGGTAGCCTGTTCAAATGTGTCTAAAATCATTATCATACGCACACTATTCATAACATATCTTTATATTACGTTTAATATTTTATTAAACTGTGTATTTAAATGTTTATACCCTTCAAACTTCAGATGAAAATCACTTTTATTGCACGTCGCTGACAGCTTGTAAGTTAGCCCGTATCTGAGGAATTTCATATCTCCCGGAGAGGTCGTAAAACGAGATTGCTTGGTCCAGGAAGTGGGGTAAGTGGTGAATTCCGACCTTTATACTTGGTATTGACTTAACTCGATGTTAATGGTTTAACTGAATATGCCCTGCATTAAATTCGGGAGTTCGATTGCACGTCTGAGACTTCTCTGACGGTATTGTTGTGAATTAAATGAATTAGTTTAGTATAGAAAATTATAAAACTAGATTAATAATATACAGCATGTCCCATTTTCAATGAACACCTGGTGTATGTATATTTAGTCTGCTATTCCAGTCCGGGCAATGCTCCCGCGATAATACAGGATGAACGCGGGTTTATCTATAACACGGTTATTTTAAATCCCCAAAAGTACATTTAAAATATCCATTATATTTCTACTGTCCCACTATTATTTCGCCAGGTATCGAACTCAGTACCTCTCAAACGCTTTACAACGCGACTGAGACGGCGTAATAAAAAATAAACATAACATAAATTTTATTTCAAATTACTTTTGTATTTTTAACGTTGAATTTAATTAAAAAACTCTTTTTAATTAATTAAAACCTCTTTGTAGTTGACATTTATAATAAAACCTTTTTACTTACAGCTTAGGAAATAGCACTAAATTAAAGGAATGTTTTAAAATAAAATAAAATATTTAATCATTCAGATAGATTTAGGCGCTCTTCACTTAATCAAATAGAAATTAATAAAAATAGATTAGACGTACTCTGGCGTATATTATATAATATTTACGAACATCCTGGTGACTTCATGGGAAGTGGATAATAGAAAATAGTCCTAGGTAGATTATAATGATGTAACAAACACAGAAATGTGCCCACTATATACCTCAAAGCTGTAACGCAAAAGTTCTGTAACTTTCAACCGTGTTCAAAATATTATCTTTTATTATCATAATTGTTACTCATTTAAAGAAAAACACTTTATAAACGGATTTAATTTATGTATTTTTGCAAAATTTAAATATATATTTTACATTATTTTTAAATTTCTCCGACGTTTCACGTACTTTGCAGCGTGAGTGCGGTCTACAGCGACCACGCAAAGATACATAACTTGATTCATAAGGTATTTTTCTTTAGCAGTATTAATTTCAAATCCATTTTCCACAATTATCTAAAATTCCTTTTATTAATCTATACTCTGCATTATTTAAAGTATATTGACCACAAAAACCATCGGAATATTTCCAAATCGAGAATCACTGGAATCATAATTTCGAAGCAAATTGTTTCCTCTTTATATTTGAAATGAACATCCTGTATCACATATTTGACTCGTGTTATACACGCGTAGGTTTAACATTGTATTCGTTTCCGAATATTATAGGAAAACAATATTTATTGTATTCTTGTTTACCCAACTGCTTCAAATATCGCGATATTATAAAAGCAACAGTTTCGCGATAAAATTCTGTTGTAATATTCGTCTCATTCGCGGTGTATAATTAGGAACTTTAAAAAAAAAATACAATTTTGTTTATTTTGTGAAAATAACATCACTATATGAATTGAGGTTACTGCTACGCGTTACAGGCGCGCAAATATTTATCCGTATCAAAGGCTTATACATAAACATGAATTAAACATATCTATCATAGCGAAACGCATTGTATTTAGGAAATTACTTTGCAGCATTGGATGAGGCTGACCAAAAGTTTGTATATCCCATGATGGTAACACAGCTTTTTAGAAAAATCATTACTAATTTCTATTCAACAAATCTATGGATTATTCTCGATATAGTTTCACGTCAACTGCATCTTTATTAATCTAAAAATATAAACTAAAATTTGATGTCAGGCTTCGTGTGATCGCGGTTGATTGATTGGTCGGTAAGGCGGATTCGACTATTACGCATAAACAAAATACAAAAAAAGTTTATAATTTAAAATTATAATGAATTCATAAGACTATTTCTACGCTCGTCTTGATCAAAGAAAATATTTTTGGATAACTGTCTCATAATGTGACTAACTGTTTTGTCGTGGGATGAAAATTTTTTGAAACATTCATAACGCCGTTAAATTATCTATATATACAAATAAAATTGTAACGTCTGTTTATAACATCATAAATGTTTTTTACTATACGGTACATACACAAACATAACTTTTTTTTAAATTTTGTTAATCTGTTTGTCCCGTACAAACAGATTAACAAAATTTAAAAAAAAGTTATCTTTGAAATGGCTGGGCCGAATTTGACAGACTTTTATTTGCAGGCAGCTTAACTCAGGCTATGTTTATATTAGAATTTAAATTAAATAATTGACTATTAAGCGATAATATTTATACACTTTATAAACAATTTGATTATATATGTATTCAATTTATCTTTTTATATCATTATCATATTTTTTGAAAGTAAGCTACCTTTAAGCTCACCAAATTTTCTCCAATATCCAATAATTTGTATTACATATTATATGTTGTCAGCATTTTACCAGCGCGTTGGGTCCAGTAGAGACCATTTTAACAAACACTTTTACTTTAACTGTTAGATGTATTGGTAAATGCCAATTAATGACATTCACAATATTGTCTTTTGTTGACATAACTATTACTCATTTAAAGAAAAACACTTTATAAACGGATTTTAAGTTATGTATTTTTGCAAAATGTATTAATATTTTACATTATTTTAAATTTTTCCGACGTTTCGCGTACTTTACAGTGTGCGTGGTCACGGTAGACTGAAGACACAAGGTGTTGATTGTCAAAATAAATGTCACAGCTGCAGAGAGGTTATGTGTTATATGTATTTATTGCCCCGGACTGGGTTTTCAGTCGATACCAACTCCGGTGCAACACTTGCCTGTAGTTTAACTATCACATAAAAGAGTTTTGAATCAATTACCCTAGAAGCTATCCTCAGATAAAATGTAAATAGTTATATAAAATTTCCCCTTTCATACAAACGACGGAACTTTTCATTGTGACAATAGCAAAAGTCGTGATAAGAAAATTGCAAAAACTTAAATATTATTAAAATTATAGATTTCTTATTGAACAAATGATACTTGAAAAGTATGGACGGATATAAAGAAGTTGTTTGTACAAGCAGAAAGTTAGGCGGGCTCAATATTTACCAAGTGATATAAGAAGATACAGTTTCCATTAAGAAATATTATCGTATTACAATTTTGCAACTTTTATGCGAAAACATAAAACATTCTTAAAAGATTCAAAATATCTTTATTCTACCCCACTAATGCTAATTTGTTTGTTATACTGTAGTTTTTAATCTACTATTTTCTCACTTTTTAGGTGTTTAATATGACTTCATCCTGTCTTTTTGTAACACCGCCCTTCCTTTTAGTTTTTATATATATTTCAGGTTACCTGGAAGAGATCACTTGTTGGCAGCCTTATCTGCCTTTTATTTATATACTAGTTTCTTAAGTTGTTTTATTCCTTATGTTACTGTGTAGTATAATAAAGTAATAAATATATTACATAAGCTACGAAGTACCAAATTACCCTAAAACCAAAAAATCTCTCAAAACGCACGTCTCGCCCCAACATCGGAGCCTCTACGAACAGCGTTCGTTACTCAATGAACGCTACAAAGCCAACGCCTGATTCTATTAATTAAGTACCCAATTCGTAGCACTCTGAAGCACTGCACACCCTTAAGCTACGGGAAGTGCTACGAAAGCTGCGATACAATGGAAATCTGTAGAATTGATCAGAAAAATATTGGAATTATTTAAATGTCCAACTCTTTGGAGAACTCTTTGGTAAACTAATGTTTCGTAAACAAAAAAAATGCATTATATCATTGGGTCCATCGAATGCGACGATGTGTAGAGATGAACGAGATATCCGACTTTGAAAAACAATAAAAGCATTGGCAACTTTTCTACATTCACCATTTCATTTTCTAAACATTTTCTTTCGAACTTCTTTGATTGTAAATTTTGCATTAGGTTTCATATCTAACATTTCAGTGATAAGAACATGTGAGCAACTATTTTCTTTAAAATTGTTTTTTTTAATACTTTCCGTTGAAAGAAACAAAACCTTAAATGTGTATTCTATACCTCTACATATACCTTTTACTTTTTAATATAGGAAAGATACTCACCATACTTTGTTTAACAATAGCAGGTTAGTGTTATCAAAATTTTACGAGCGGCGTTGGAGTAAACCAGCCATGCGATCATTCAACATCAAAAGTACAATTGTTTTACGTTTGCCAAGAGTATATAAAGCGCGGTGTGGCTTTGAATCGAAAATCAGACGAATATTCTGTTATTAATATTAATGTTCTAACACTAAATTGTGTAAATGAACTTTTATGTTTATTCTAAAAATAACTTAACATTAAAATCTTAAAAATATAATAAGGAAATGGAAAAATGTTTAAATATAATTAAAATTAGTATTATTATTCATTAAAATTGTTACCGGCATTTGCTTATTATTTATTTGTAATATGCCGATAATAAAAATACATCAGTGAAAACATAGGACTTGATAAGTCATTTTATTTATATTACTAAGACGTGGCTGTCTATCTCTCTGTATGTCTGTCTAAATGTCAGAACGCTGTATCTCATGGACCGTAATAGACAGTTGAAATCTTCAGATAATGTAATTCTGTTGATATAGCAATCCAGAATGAAATAAATTTAAGGCGGCCCTTTATAATATATGGTTAGATATGTTGACGATTTTCGTTATTTCATTTCAAGATTTTTCCAGGAATAACATTCCTGTTACCTCATAGGAATGAAAACCATTACTGCATACCAGGCCATCCCTATCCGAATTCTTGTTAGGCCACAGTTTACCAATTCTATGGTGAGTTAAATTTCGTAGTCGAGGCACAGAAACTCTGAACTTTCTCTAAATTTTAACATAGAAACCAGACTGGTTTGAAAATTGTTCACATAGCTAGACTTTCTCTTCCATACCTCCATACTGTAACAATTGTATTAGACATGAAGATTTAAATGAAAAAGTCCACTGTAAGAACCAAACACAAATTCCAGGAATTAAGGCTTTGTATGTATGTAAACAGAGAAAAGCTCAGTTCAATGAGACCAAAGAGATGTAAGCTACCCCGGACAAGCCATTCAAAGGGCTGCCATTATCTTCGGAACTTTGGCTTAGGGGACTCCATATTATAATAAATTTTACGATTTTTAAGATTTTCAGTTTTACCCCCCAAGTATAAACTTAATAAATATAATGGCCAAGTAATAGATACATATTAATACACTCAGAGGACAACGAATATAGTTGCCAGCCTTCATCGATATGTATTGAGGCAAAGCTTATTTGCTAGGTGCACCCTAGTTTGCGAGGCGTGCATTTCCATTGAAGCAAATCGATATTGCGATACGCAAATTCTCAGATTTCATTATATAGCCGTAAGAACTGCGACTTGTGCACTCAAAGCAGGAAACTTGGATAGTCACGTTACATCTGGCACGAAGATAATTATCATTTAACTTGAAGTTAGTTTAACGATGTTTGCGGTTTTAAGTTCTGATTATCCTGCCGGTTGAGGTAAGGGAGCAATCTGGTATGATTGCCCCCTTAACTCAGCGGCGTGCTTTCTGAAGGTGAGTTACGTAGAAGAAAATATGCAGTGTTCACATCACACAGTATAATATATACTTTTTTTTATGAATAGACAATATGGATACATGTCATCGTTGAAACAGATAATTTCTATCTTTTCATTTTTAATGTCTGTTTGCTTATTATTTGTGTATGCAAACCAAAGGCATCGGACTGTGACATTTACAACAATTCCTCCGAAGAATTACTGTATTTAATTTCGATAATAAAATTCGAAATTCGTCTAATACTGCAAGCGCAATTAAATGTATCGCGTAACTTCGTAATTAATAGAACAAATAAAAGCCTAATGCCAAAATGTTCGTTTGTTAGTTAGCTAGCATGTCTGAATAAATAAAAACACGCCCTTCCATTACATTAAATTGATCGGCAACACAGTACAACTCCGTATATAAAACTCGTATGTGTTCCTTCGTGATGAGTTAGTGTTTTTAGTTGGAAGGTCAATGACCTTACGTTATGTGGATAAAACACCTACTAAGTTTTTTTTAAAGTCACGACTATTGAAATCCATTGCCCTGTGACTCGTATGTTTTGAGGGAGAGATATGGAATAATTCAAAACGAATATAAAATGAAGGACGCCTTAGTAGCAACACGGGAAAGGCGCGAAAATTGACAGCTGTCAGTGCGACGCTTGACAGCCACCGTGGCGCATAGGTATGACGTAAAACAAACGGGCACGCGGTGACTAAAAATAGCTATACACACAGTGGCCTGAATACAAAAACAAAGTATATTTCCCAACATGCATTACATCTCGATCTTACGAACTACAAAACTACATGGCCTCAAATTCAAACCAAAAAGTATGGATATAAATAATTCAGTAGCTTTGAGTTTATACATTTACGATATTAACTAACAATTTATGCGTGAAATAATCATTAAAAAACACTAATTCACTAAAATTAATCTAAAAGCAGGTCTGGCACCTTGTCACACTATCTTTCAGTCTTTCAATTCAAGCAACGCCTTTTCCTACAAAAAAAATATTAAAATGGAGCATTAATTCAAATATCAATTTAACAATTGATGCATTAATCAAACCTGACCTATTATGACTATATATATAAACAGTACCCACACACAGTAGGGTTGTTGTGTTGTACACACACACACACACACACACAAACACATACACGCGATACACAAACACAATTGTAGGAAAACGTCCTTAGGCCCTTCTTTTATCCTTTTTACTATAATATACTTTTTAGGTAAAATTTTGCCCATTTCTATTGTCAATGTATGTGTGCCTAACCTTATAATTGGGGTAGTATTCTGTTTATTTTTTACGATATTAAAAACTAGCTGTAAATAATTTTTAATAAATAAAAAAAAAGTACAAGATTATCCATCCAAAATGACAATATTACTCTAATATTAATATGAAAAGATAGCTTTAACAATTTAAAGCTACTTTTTCTGTTTTGTACCTTAGAAGAGTCAAGCCCTTAAACAAGCGAGCTGCAGCGTCTGTACAAATTGCAAAATCGTAAACTGATTGAACGAAGATTTAATATATTTGCATTTGACAAGCTGCTAGAAAAATAAAGTTATTCATGCAAAGACATGTAATAGAAAGATTTATTTTATTTAGAAGTTTTTTGACAGTCATTATAAAATGAATGTCAAAAAACATGAGCGATTGGTGAAAAGATTATCTCGATAGAATAGAAGACATTGTGATATTTCAAAATCCCAGTAGATCAATATACAAGCGGTACTCCGCGAAAAACCCACAACCACTCGACGCACGTTTCGCTCTGACACCGGAGCATCATCAGGAGATTGCTTGCAACATTTACGTCTATTGGGATTTTCTACTATGGACTTCCGCAAGGTAACGCCTGATTCTATTAATTATTTTGATATTTTTCGAAAGGCACTGTTAAAAATTCAAATCTATCACATTATACTATTAAAGTGAATTTCCAATGTATGATATGACACAGAAGTCGCCGTAACTAAAATCATTGTTCAATATCCGCCCGTCCGTCGAGATATATTTTGACAAGAGAATCCTTGATTAATCAGGCATACATTAAAACGTACTGGTTTATTTTGGCGAGGACCCAAACGGTAATCTTAACAGACAAACTATAAATACAATACAAATACAATTCTGATATAAAAATATGGAAGACTTTTTAAATTAATACAACGCTTGTTAATAATCTCATGTAAATTATATTATAACATAATCCTCATGTTGATCATGTCGGGAACAGAGGGTTTCCTTCTTCAACTTCACTTCAATAGAAGATTCTACAGCACTCAAGATTTTTTAAAATATTTAATATACGTAAATGCTAGTAATAAACCATTATTAATAACAACATTGCGAGCTCTAGTAATCTATTATTTAATAAGTTTAATTACGCCTGCACAACTACCGACTACGCCCCCCCCTGGTAAACTTGTTTGGTGGGGGGCAGATGCATAAAATTGGAAAGATTGTTCAGCAGCGTTCCCTGCACAGCTTAGGGGCCTCACACGAGCTGTGCTATCCCTTCAGGCCAACAGCAAGATGTCATTAAAAAAAACAGACTTCACATAACGAGCGTAGTCAATATCCTGAGGATTAATCCGGTGTCGGATCGAAACGTGCTTCAAGGTTTTCTTCGCGGAGTATTTCTGGTAGATTGGTCTATTAGAATTTATTTAGAACATACAGGCATTTAAAAGATGAAAACTTCATAGATGTCACCTATGAAGGAATGACCTTCAATCTGGTCGTAACTACGGTTGCCGAAAAGCAAACGTCGCATACAATAGTAATAAAAAATGTCGTATTACAAAGCATTCCATATAATTTATGATATTATAATTCAACGTGGAGTTAGCTTCTCAAACGAAGGAAGTACTTACTCTAGCGTATAAACAAAACTAAGAAAAACTAAAATCAATGTTGTAAAGGTGGAGTCGTAAAACAATTTTATTGCATTCACTTTATCGCCAGTTAGATTGGCTAGTCTTAATAAAGTAATTAAAAACAAATAAAAAGTCTCGAAAGTTTTTATGTATTTGTTCTATAGTCTGCTGCAACTGAAACTATATCTACGTATTTCTATCCGATGATTCATCGTGATGGACTGATGGTAATATCAAATTAAATTTCAAAATACAAATTAATAATGTACGTTTAAAGATATGAAAATATTACTAAATGTTTTTCGTCTTTACTAAAAAAGGAACAAAAATGTGATAATTAAATTCTTGTCTTCTTTAATAACGACTGTAATATCGTCTGTTTTCTTATAATTAATTTTGTTTGGTCCATCGTCTTATTATAACATCGACGTGAATCAAACTGGGAACAGTATATAGTTGGTTGTACATAATAGTATATTGAATCGCCTACAAGAACGCGTAAAACATTTTACATTGAAATGATTTATATCGCACATACAGCGGCCATAACTCGACGTTACTGCTTTTTTGTTTACAAAGCTCTGTATGCAAATTTTATATTGTTATTCGTTGAATTTAAATAGTTTTCGTTTTTATAATACATTCAATAAATTCTCTTTCGTATTCATCTGATACTCAAGTCTATGGCTCTGTTCTCACGTGAGATCAACTAGGTAACCCCTACAGGGGTTCCTAGAATCAATGAAGCTTCACTGAAGGCTTCACTGAAGTCCCTTCATTGATTCAGTCTTTATTTTAGCACTACTAGCAAATTTGCATTTGAAATAATCCATAATTTTATTGCAGTTATAGTTCACTATTTTACGTAATAAGTAAAGAAAAAGTTTTTCTTTTATTTGTATACCCTTTGCTATGTAGAGAAGGTATTATTTTATTTATTTGATTTCAAGGTTTGACATTACATTCTTTGTACAGATGTCACATGTAAATAATTTCTATTGTTGTTAAAAATGTATTTTAAAAATATAAAATATGTAAATAGGGAATTGATTAATGTAAGAGTGAACATTAAATGTCGTTTACAGCAACACATTTGGTTTCATGCAAAAGATTATAATTAATCTTATGAGTATAAGTATAGTTTTTACCTGAATGAGTAACTAAACATCCACCCATATTCCAAACTTTCTTATTAATAAAATTAGTAGGACGCACCCAGTTGGCGAAAAGGTTGGACTGCTAAACAAGTAAGCCCTGGTTCGATCGCCGGCACGGTCAACATTTGGAAGATGAGAGATTGAAAAGAACAAAACTAGCAGAAAAAAGTTTTTATATAAATAATCTTACAAGAACTATGAGCGCTTGACTTGGGGTTAACCGACAGTGTGTAAAGCAATTATTTTGTTATAAATGTATAGAATATATGGTGGAAGGCAGTATTAGTAAGACCCTCCAAATTTTAAGCATGCGCCTTAATTATTAGTGAAGCAGTTATCTACAGTGTGATATTTTGGAGAACTAACATATACTTTGATAACTTTCAAATATTTTTGATATAATTACTTATGTCAAAAATATATAAAGAGAAACTCTTTATTTTAAACATTTTTTTTTATTTAAGACAGTGACACATGTCAATCATTCGTTTTTAATTTTTCTGTAAAATAATGTACTTAATTTTAATGTATTAATTTTTTGTGTAAAAAGGGGCTTTTAATGTTGTTTTCTTTCAGGTGAGTTATTTTTATTTTATTATTTATTGTAAATAGTGTATATTTTATTATAAAATAAATGTATATCTTTCAGAAAGAAAGACAAATAACCAAACCCTTATTATAAAACAACATTATTTGCTTGGCTATAATATGGATAAGTTGAGGTTTGATTTTGCGGTAAAACGGGTGATGGTAAAACAAATATTATATGTATTACTTCAATTGGAACTGCTGCGGGACATGTTTATGAGATACCGGGAGATCTACAACCGGTAACAAATCATAAAGCAATAATAAATACTCCACACTTTATTAAAGTAAAGAAATCACTAACTAAAAGATATCAAGTCAGAAAAATTTGGATTAGTATGACAGATGAAATATCAAAAACTTATTTAGATGATGAACATAATATACAGTTTAATGACATATATCTTGAGGAGGTTATAGAAGGAAAAGATAGAATAAAGTGGTCAAATGAAAATCTCGGAATTTATTGGAAAAGCTGTTAAGATAAGAAAATTAAGTCAGAAATTGAAAATTTAGGATTGACAGTAAAGATTTTATAATTGAAAAATTTAGTGGAAAAAATGGAATCCTAAAGTGGATAAATATGTTTTCGAAAGAATGTGAAAGATTTAATATAAATAATGATCAAATAAAATTGAAATTTTAAAATATTTTTTGGAGTTTTCTGTTTAGATTGGTAAAATGTATGTTATTAAATTTACAATAGGTGAATTGGAAGTATGGGAAAAGAATTTTTGTGAATTTGAAGAAAGGATGGTCTGAATTAGATATGGTTATATTAAATATAGTGGGTTTTTAGTGATAGTATAAAAAAAGAAAAACTTTTATTGGAGGTAAGAAAAAAATTGATACAGACACACTTATAGACATTATAAGTTTGGTTTAAATATGTGGTATAAAATAATAGAAAATATTACAGAACTGAAGATCTATGCAACGAATTGGGAAAATTAGAATATTGATTCTAAAATAAATATGAGGAAATAGAGTATTTTTAAAAAAAATATATAAATAAAAAAAAAATTTGTATTTTAAAGAAATAAGGAAAAATAAAAAGTGAGGTCGTGTTTTGTTTCAAACTGCTTCACAGTTTGAAGTAAACACAATACAACGATATAGGTAAGACACGATCGCGGCAGACCGCCTTTGATATGTCAAATACGCCGACGTTCTAGCGCGATCCATACTCCAATTTTTTTTTTTAATAATCTATTACATGACCATGGATACAAGTCCTTCAGCCGGCCATACTCCAATAATTTAATAGGGTGGCCATATCCTAAATTAATTACGTTCCGCTTTGTGTTTTTTGTTTGTTAATATGATAATATAATGTCCTCTTGTTGTCGTCCTATGTTTATTATAAATTTATTAAATCTGCACCAGAGCAGGATATATTTGAGACAGGCTTAGTAAGATTGAGTGAAGCCTGCAAGGAGTTTTTATTAAGTTTAGGTAAAGGTAGTCTTAGGCTGTTATCACATAAATAAATAAATATGTTATGCTCATAATGAAACTGAATTAATGGAATTTCTGTACATTAGTAAAAATGCTATAAAGATAATTTCATATAGATTTTTTTTAATTTTTTTGTTTGTACGCCTTTGCATGGTTGCACCTTGGGCAACTTCTAAGAATTTCTATTAATCCCGGAAAATAAAGAGTTCGTCGTAGTAAAATAAAAAAATATGGTTATTTCTACAGCTTATTACAACAAGTTTTATTTTATTTTTATATTTCCCCACATGCAACATTGCTTATATCATATTATACATATTTACGTCACTTTTATGATTATTATACAATAAAAGCGGCGGGCTCACACGTAATATCAAAATATTAAAAAGTCTATGTCTTTCAAAATCAGTATATTTTATTAAAAAAACGATGTAAGATTTGGAAAAGGGTCTTGTTCCCATTCAGACCTGAGCTTTTATTCAGCCTAGAAGTATTATTTTTTCCTTTTTATTGCCTAAAACTTAATAACAATTGCTTATTGTTAAAACGTTTTTGATGAAAATAAAACATATTATTTATGCATCATACAAAATCAGACTATTTCATCCGACTAAAATTTATACAAACATTTTTAGCCTTCTGTACATGTTAATAGGATTTATCTACGAAACATGGCCAATAATCATTTTGTTTTACTTTGAACAGATTATAATGCAATACAGTGCAACCTTAATATAACGTACCTCAATGTAACGACTTCGTCGATTTAACAAATTCTCCGTAATCCCCTTGAATTATCCATAAGAGTCAATATAAAATATACCTTTACATTGCGAACATTCTTTGCGTACAACCTCTTTATAACGAATCTTCAACTATCAAGAAAAAGTATACATACCTCTAATTAACGAATTTTGCCAACCCAAAACCTTTATATAAAGTTTCCACCAATAATATAACTCTTAATCTTATAATGTGATTCATGTCTTGACATGTTTCGACACGCTTTTGTTTGACCTCTTTATAACGATTTTTAGACCAATCTAACCTCAACATAACAAACCTCATTCCAACAAATTACTTGATATTACGAATATTTCCTTGTTCCCCTCCGATTTGTTATATCGAGGTTACACTGTATATATCATTTTTATATTTATTTAATATCATTATTATATCACAAATATAACCTTTTTTTGTATACCGCTTAATCTAACATACAAAGAATGTTTTCATTGTACGTTCCTACCTACGCATCTAAAAATCCATCAAAATAAAAGTCATTACATATCGAGAGTGATTCATGACTACAGATGTTCAGATATACGAGTACCTAATGAAATAGAATTGTTTGGAACTGCGCGGTAAAAATAGATGAACTTAAATATAACCGATGGACCGTGAAAACTATTTTAGCGTAAACGTCACAGGTACATATTGGGACAAATCATGGAGGGTATTATTAAGAGATCCGCTTGAACTAATTTTTTATCTGAAATGTGGCTAAGCTTTTCTCGGCTAAAGCCTGGTGTTAATCACGGGCGGAAGCTAAGAAAGCATTGTAATAAAATTAACTAAGTTTGTAAAAAAATCTAACAACTCTTCGTGTTTTGCGAAAAAAGGCTGTTATTTATGTTATTTTTGTATTGTTATTGTTTTAGGCTTACATTTGACTGTCTTTATAATATCAGAGTATGACTGCAGGCGAATAAACTATTGCTACCTGTAGATTTTTTTCATTACATTTGAGTCTGATAATCAACGAACCAGTACTAGACAAACTTGTATACAGTTTACTTCACGCAATAACAAAGGAATTCTAAAAAAAACGAAAAACTCTTATTTTTCATGAAAAGTGAATGTAATTAACCGAAACCGACCTAATCTATCCATGATATGTTTCAATAAAATTAACATAGATAATTTATAGCACTTCATTTCTTCATTGCAGGTAAAACCACGTGACACATAGTTGTCTATGGTACGTTTCCGTATAGGTGTGATCTCTTTTTCATAATACATAAATCTATTTTCACTTATCCGTTTGAATCGGAAGTGGGCGGGTCGTTTGATATAAAAAAGGTAGTCTAACTATAGTCTATGGTATCTGGAAATCACCCTTGATGTAGCCTCCTTAAATATCATTTTTCACATTTCACAAGCTTGCCGTATTAATTAGGGCCTTATACTCGTATATAAACAGCAAATCGTTCAATAAAATTCATTTATCCGTAAAAATACCTTTATATTTTAAAGCAGCAGCCGCAGCCCATAAACACCCATTAACGGTTGAGTTGCCGGACCTTAAGCAAGGAGTACGCTCGCCCTTAAGGAGTATGCTCTCTTTTTAAAGAATTGGAGGTCGTATCTCGTAGGGAAGACCGCTGGAAGTCAACTACACAGTTCACTTGTTCGCGAGAGAAAATGCCTTGTAAAGCGAATTGTGGAATACTTCCATCCATCGAGATGGTGCGGATGGAAGCAGAGTTACTGCGGCTCGTGCGATGATGGAATGATGCAGCGGGGATCAACCCAAATAGTTCAGAAGAACACTCCCCATAGTACAATTTGCAAATTTAATAGGTAGTAGTAATGTTAATTCTTACCTTTAACACACATAAATAAATGCATGTATTAGGGTTATTCATAAAAGAGCGTGTCGTCTCTCGTGAGATTCCGGTAATACGAGTGTCACTTATAAAAAATATAAATAAATGTGAACCTCACATGTTTTCAGTCTGTGTAAAAATAGACAAAAACCTTTTTATTAGTGGCAAGGTTAGCCGAAATGTCAGGCGATGAATTACGCGCGACGTCAAATTAATGAGTGGCACTGTGGCGTCTGTCAACTAATTGAATTCGAGCGAAACGTATTGGTGACACTCAGTGAATCCTAATTAGAACGAAACACGGCTGTGTATATTGTACGGAGCAAGTTTAAAACTGCCGAAGAATGGCCTGAACAAATTCTAGATAAGATTCAAAGTTATATAAAATTATATCGAACGACAAGCAATAATTGTTTCATTAGTAATTCCGTTTTGATGCCTCACATCACATGACTTAACATCCTTTAATATATTTCGTTCACAGTTTTTTTATGCTATCTTTTTATTTATTTATTACAAGAAAGAAACACAACAAACTAATCAATTTTTTACACACAGTGAAAGTCAAAGATATATAGATGCGTTTCACAAATAAGTAGAGTGAATGAGTGAAAAAGCGGGACAAAAAACAAAACACACAAGCAAGCAGGCAACAGTCGAAGAATATATACAAATATTCCTTTCAACTCTTTCTGCTAGTCTTGAAGCTAGAACGAAGCTCTTCAGGTTTTTGTCATTGTGGTAGCGAACATCGATCAGTATGTTTTCAGAGCAAATATTTAGTTCAGCGACACTTTAGCTCCCATTCATTACTTGTTCCACTGGCAGTGTCTTCACTTAATTGTATTCTAATGTACAATACTTTCAATTGTCTTTAGTATGATTACTTTGTACCATTGCCATTTTTAAAGTCAAAATCCCAATAGACCAGTATGAACGCAGTACTCCGCGAAAAACCCACAACCACTCGACGTACGTATCGCTCCGACACCGGAGCATCATCAGGAGATGTTGCCTCTACGAACAGCGTTCGATTTTTAAATTCTTCAACGTAACATTAAAACCGGCGGGGATCGATGTTGTCATCATTAGTGTGATCTATTTATTTATTAACGTTATTAAACATATACTAAAGCCAAAATAGAGATAATATATATGTAAGCATTTGCTAACAAGTGATGAGCATTTCTGTTGCCTTGGGTGTTATATATATAGTATATGTCAAGACAGACTAAATTTTATTAATGTACTTATAATTAATAGAATCAGGCGTTACTTTGCGGAAGTCCATAGTACAAAACCCTAATAGCACAATCTACAAGGAATACTCTGCGAAAAAACCCGCAACCACTCGACGCACGCTTCGCCTCGACACCGGAGCATTCTCAGGATGTTGCCTCAACGAACAGCGTTCGTAGATTGGTCTATTAGGGTTTTGTTGGAACAAGAAGGTACAAAAACTGATTCCAAAAATTCCTTGCTAGTTCCGAAACTGGCAAGAAACCTCTGCGATCATTAATCGCCTATTGTTCGAGCTTGAAGCTGCAATTGACTGTATTGATGGTTAATTCAATTATTATTATTATACTAACTTTAGTAAAACTTTTTATTAAAGAATTTAAGATCTTGAATTGTATTTTGGCTGCGGGGTGGGTCCTGGAGACCTATTCGTCTAGGCTATTCCTTTTTTAAGCTCCAGTCTCCATCCTCACTATGAAATATATGCAATAAGCTGTTGTATGATTTTAGGAGCAATAATTTTTGGAGAAAAAATTTTTTTTTTTTTGGTTGACAAGATGTACAGCCAAATATTTCTAGTCAGAAATAAAGCCTCAACAGCCACAGTGATCTCTTAGCTGCTGGTTACATTATATTAGTTTTCGTAAACTGTATCTCTTCGTTTAGATTTATCATTTCCGCTGGACCAATACAGACATTAAAGAGACCATAGATAAAGTCAATAAACAAAATATGAATTCCGAATATATAAATTATATAAATACATCACAGGCCGCGTTTATTTTCCTTATCTCTTAACCTTCAAAAGATTATTATAAGTGCTAGCGTATTTAGCACATAAATTATTAAATTACCTACTCTGCCTAATTTCTAAATTGTATTTCTAAAATTGTTACGATACTGTTACATATTTCACAATATTTTTTGTAATTGCATTAAAAATTAGCATGGTTCAATGATATAATGCTCTACAAATATTCAAATTATTTGCTACTAACTCTTATTAGCAACTTTCGAAATTTACAAATAAAAATCTCATGCTCACCGAATCCCAACAAATCCAATTTTCAAATTTCGAAGCACTGAATTCTTCTTCAGTTTACACACACGATTTGCAAGCGTCAAAATGTCCATAAATATATGAAAACAAAACACCAGACGATCTTATTTTTACATCTGCCTTCAATAACTATATATTAGAGTTTTGTTTCCTCCTAATTCGCTTTGAATCGAGTCATTGCGAATTCTTTAGTCACTCCCGTCAAACAAACGGAAAACATCACATGAAATCACGGAAATTCTCCGATTCAAACATGAGAGACGTATTCCCTCCCCGACGCTCTGACGTTTACTGAAAAGCAGAAAATTGAAGCTGAACGGACCCTATCACTTCAACAAATCTATACAGACTATAAGAGAAAGTACACAGCTTCTATCCCTTTTCCGCCCACTTTTGGCCTATACCCCGTCTCGCTCTACATTATCCTGGCCACTAACAAAACCATAAAAAATAAAAACGATCAAATTACGCGCCTGTAAAGTGAAATGGAGCCCTGTTTTTCAATTTGACGTTGGTGTAGTGACGTACATTTTGGCGGGAACACAGATTTTTATAAGCTACATCTCAAACTCATTAATAATAGTCTATGACCTAAAATTAATTCTTATTATAACTATTTCAGTAACGTTTTTATTAGTACGGTCGTGGATACAATTGTGTAACTATATTATCGGATTGAATCTTTGCTAAATAGTTACTGCCTTTTTTGTGGTCAGTCAATATTTACAAAATATGAATATTCATTTAGATAAGATAGGAACAATAGTCGACAATTTAAGTGAGTAATAAGTCGTGATAT